>VWZO01014717.1:0-13208 GCA_013396975.1 Bucco capensis
CTTCCAGCTATAACTGTTCTATGATTCTATGCTTCTATAAGCTGCTAGCAAAAGCTGGTTTTTTAATAGGAGGCACTATCCATCCTTCACTTAATGTGGTTAATGACATTTGTTAGATGGCGTATTCAAATAATGTAATGGCCTCTTTTTTATATGCTTATTTCTCCAGAGTTTCTTTTCATTGTGCTTTCCATAAATGTACTGCTGATGTGCATTAGAATAAAAGAAATTTTTTCCGGAACACTTGGTTTCATTCTAAACATTAGCCAGGCCATAAATGACTATATTACATTGATAATCATCAGAACTCTAGATGTTGCAGTGATCTGGCATTGTTTAGCTCCATAGCTCTCAAACCAAAATGTACACATATCTGCAATGCCCTCAAAGTGTAGTTTCTTTCCATTGCTGTCTTAGGAGCTGATTACTGCATAGACCCCTTTGTATCATCAGGCCAAAAGTCAGAATAATTCCACTCAACAACATAGCTTCAAGTAAATGCAGTGTTCTTGAAAGATCTTTGCCCACAAGTTGCACTCTTAGTATTTTCAATTAATTAATGAATAATTAATATCTGTGTCTCTTAGTGGTCCATATGGGAAGAGGGAGAGGATGTTGTAAGAAATAGAGACGGGGCTATGGCAAAACCAGTGCCTTTTGGAAGAACTTTGTTGAGAATATCGGTCATTCAACCTGAGTGTAGTCATGTTCCAGCTTGTTTTATGAACTGGCCCAGTCCTATTGGAGACTGGAATTAGAGATTCTTGGTTATACTGTAAACCAGGAATACAAAAAATATGAAATATAAATAATATTCTCAGTTCAGGGTAAACTGTTTGATTCTTGTTTGCTGATAAAGTTATATTTGTTGTAGAATCATGGGCTTATTTTTAACAGTAATCTGAAGATATGGTATGCAGCACACAGCCGTCATCCAACCTTACTGCTGGAAGAAAAGAAACTCTTTCAGTTAAAAACTCAGTTTTTAAATCTATGTTAGCTAGATGTGACTCTGGAGAAAGCTATCAAACATACATTTATTCATAGAACTTCAGTTTCAAAACAAGTCTGCAAATATTAGAACTCGTCGTCGTGGCTAGGCTTCGCGAACGAAGATTCAGGGAGGGCTCCATCCACACTCCTCATCAGCGCCTTTTACAAGCGCACNGAACTATCATTAATACAATATACTGCATTGAAAATGTTATAGCCTCCATTTCTTCATACTTCTGCTCAAAAATGTGGAAATGAATTAGTAAAGTTTTTTCATAAAGATCAAATGATAGCTATAAACTCCAGAAAGGAAAAATATGTTTAAAACAGAATTTTCTTTTGGTAGACTCATAATAAAGCCCATACAGTCAGAGAGCCCAGTAAATCTGATACATTTCTATAGTTCTAAAACAATCTTATATTTAGCTTTACATTACTGCTTAGAAATCAAATTCCAAAAAGCAGTAACACTGGGTACTTTTCTTTTCCTTATGGTCTGAACAAGGAAATCCAATGTTTTCTGGTCAGTGGTAGGAATTCCACTTTGTAATCTGACACTCTTCATTCCTCTCCTCTCAAAGGCAGTAAACTAAAAAATTAAAGGCAGAACAGATTTTCAAATCATGTAGGATTTTCAAATCTTCATGTACCTTTAATGATTTGTTGGCACGTACAAACTGAAAGCTTTATGTCCTGGCCTTTCTCTTGTCATTTCCTGCTTTCATCACATCATCTAGCTATGCAGGTTTCACTGAGAATACATGCGTCTGCATTTCTCTGATTTCAGCCATATTGTTCCAAACTCTTGAGGAATAATAAGAGCCATAGAAGAGCCAAGATCTTCATGTTAGGAGGCTGATATAGCTCTACTGTAGCCAGCTGAGCTATGCTAGTTTATACCAATAAGTGCTATACAATTATTAGAAAGATATTAGATCCTTTTTCTATTTTTTATTTCTGTTCTCTATCAAGCACATGGTAGTGACATGTTCCTATGTATTTATGTAGTAGTAACAATTGGATCTTTTCATGCTCAGAGTGAATAACTCTAGTCAATCTGTAATTTCTTTGACAGACTTGTTCTTTCTCTGCTGATGGTAAGGTGATGGTTAAGGCAACTACACAGTTAAAAACAGACCTTTTTTTTTTTTTTTTTTTGTGAGCACAGTATGTCTATCAAAGCACATTTCTGTCCTAATGGTGCATAAGCCTGCTCATTTGATGACCACTGGCTGCACTGATTGTATTATGTACTTGTAACACCCTGCATTGAGCAAGCATTTTGCCAGTCGGTTTTACTTCCCACTATCATTTCTTATCCCTCTTTCTGTGATGCTACAAGTGATATATACACATATTTTTTTACAATGGTCTTTGCAAAGTCTGTACACTCTGGACTAGGAGTTGCTTTGGCTGTTTGTTCATGCTTGTGTCAGCATGTCCTCTTACTTCTTCGGAAGACCTCAATGCTATTTGAAAAAGACCTACCAAGCATGATATAAGCTGCAGACTCAGTTGAAACTGTGTAAACTTTCATAAGACTTGTTTGTCATAGGAACAAATGTAGTAAGGAGAGCCATATTAGGAAACCTTTGGTTGCTGTTCTTTGTGCTTTCAACATACCCACTGCACTTTATCCATTTATATTGAATGTATGCATCTTTATTCATTTCTGTGACTAATCTGTTAGAGTTTAGAGGTGCTTTTTGAAGAGATACTGATTTTTTGAACATTCTTAAAATTGTAGTGTTTGCTGGACTTGCATATGGAGTTCTGAGAAGTCACTCCTGCAGCTGTTATGATTTCTTTGGAAATCATAACAATCTTTTGGAGAATTCTTATACCTTAAGTTTGAGTACATTGCTCTAGCGGACACCTTTGCTATGTGACAATTATTTTGGCTCCATACCCAAACAGTGACAGAAACTATTCAGGTAAATCAGCAAAGTATTTCTGTATGTTTACTGTATGGAGGTTGCAACAGTAAATTCCAGCACAATGATTTTGTGCTCTTAGGGAATTATGTGGGTATTGTTCATCGTCACTCTTTAAGCTGTGAATGTTATACTATTGAAATTTATGCATTGCCTACGAGGCAGAGAGGAATTAAGAAGAAAACACATTGGCAGTTACTACGCCCTGTCTTAGGTCCACCACCTTAGACTTTCCGCATCACCCTCTGAAACCACCTACTGGGAGGAAGGAACACTGGCAATAGTGGAGTTTCACCGTCTGTTACTTCAGAGTCTGAGACTCAACAGTAATGGTGATTAATGTTCCTTTATGTTTTGCTAGTTTCTTCCTTGGGGGAAAAAATTGCATAAAGCTGAAGTATACTAATTAATGATTTTTTAAAAATATTTTTGTATTTGTTACCAACAAATTAAGAATAAAACTCTCATCAGAGAGCTTGTGACTTAACTAAATCAGATAAACATTACTGCACCTTGCCATTGTAACTGCTTCTTTTTCCCCACTGTTGTTTTATTTTTCAAACTTCAAAGTCTCCAAATTCCTCCTAACTGATGCACTGATATTTTAACAATGTCTTTGTTGTGTATTGCAATCAGACAAGTGCTAATCCCCTTGAGGAATCTGGCACGGCTGTGGGAATCTTCCAGCCATAATTGTATATCTATCACAAATGTGATGATATTGGCAACTTCAGCTGAGTTGACAGAATGTGCTGTTGTTGTTGAGGGTGGGTTATATCAACTTTCTGTATTGATTCATGAGTCTGTCACTCGTATATGTATTCTTTGCTGTCTCTGATAGGGGATTTTTGGTACTGTTCTGGAAGATGTTAGAGATATAAATGCATGCTCTATTTCAACAAAGAAAGACTGCAATCAGAAAATCTAAAAGGAAAAGCCAACAGGAAATCATAATAATGTAGTTGAAATTACTAGAGAAAAACTGGATGCTGAATTATGATCAGTGAAACTGAATTTTAATAGTTTACTAATGGGGTAAAAATGACATCCTTCATTTTTATTAGTTTGAACATTAAGAGAAAAAAGAAGCAATATAAAAATAATGAATATAGTTCTACTTACTGTACAACCAGGTTACCTCAAGTCTTTGATGTACTTATTCAATTGTTTACAGGTTACTTTAGCTGAATACTTTAATATATTTATTTTTCATTAGCAGTTTCTAATTTTAGGGGTAAAGGATGTTGCAGATGATTAATGAAATGCCTAAATGTGTAACTTCCTCATACTTATCCAGTTTTTAGATCTCTGCTTCAAGCCATGGTTATCATTTGTTCAGATTCTGGCATGGATCATCCATTTATCTAGTAATAAGCAGGGTTTTCCAAAGTATAGGGAAGAAAAATCTTGATTTTTACTTTTGTGAGTTACTCTACAGATCTTCCTTCTCTGTATTGACGTAAGAAAAATGGACAATACCTATCATTCACATGACCTAGTAGACCTATGAGTTACAAAATGTTTATTCACTGGATTTTATTTTCTATGACCAGACTATGAAGAAATAAATCCTATTTGCTGCTTGATTGTTCTGGTTTTGTTTTTTTTAAAGAGGGAGTGGTTAGTTTATTCTGATTATAATAGCACTAATGGAGGTTCAGGGCCATTATAGTTCTTTAATTAATTTGAAAGATGAAAGTAAAAATGGACACTTATTTGTTTTACAGCATATACTGTATTCTGGGCTCCCTGAAGTCTGCTTGGCCTACAATCAAATTCAGAAAGACGATGATTTGGCTCTGAGACAGATGTTTCAATTGAAATCAGATAGCCAAACCCACAAGAATCTAACTTGTTAGAAGTGGTGACTGTTCCAAAAATGTGAATCCACAAGACTGGCATACACGTGGTAAGCAGAGGACATACATAAGAGTTTCTGCTGGTCCCTTATTTTAGAGTTTTTTAATTTTTTCTGCTTTTACATCACTGGGAAACCATGTGAACTTTGCCATATGAGGCTGGTTTGTTTTTTTTTGTTTGCTGTTCTAAAGCCAGAATACATATTCTGTATATTAATAGCGGATTTAATCCTAGTTTTTGTTGTGCAGTACTCGGTCTGAACTGCAGCATGGAATAATTTCTTAATGACCTTGCACCATCTCCTGTCTTCTAACAATGCTCAAAATGACCATGCATACTAAGCATGTCTCTGCCATGCTGTGAATTCCCAGACAAAACATGATGCTTTCCATTATTGGAGCAAAGAGGTCTAACTCCTCTTGGGTTACTGAATTTTAATTGTCTTCTTTAGGAATTTCTCCAAGTGCTGTCTCAATAATTTGTAATCAAATGTGACTCCAAGGAAAGATATCAGCTGAATTAGTTTTGGTGTAAAAATATGACTTCTGCATACTTTTCATTCAGTGACTTTGCAAATGTAACTACCACTTTCTTGTGTAACCATCCCCCTACTAAATAAGAAAAGGATGTATCCTGGTTTGATAGGACAGATTCGGGTGAAGGGCCCTTGGAGCCTCCCCCTTCCCCAAAAAGGAAATTGCTGCACACAGGGAGTGAGTTATAAAGAATAACTTTTTTAACATAGAAAAACATATAATGATGGAAATACAGGATAATACAAACCCTCCCAGTTTCCCCCTCACACCACTGGCCTCCCCCCCACTCGCAGTAAAACCTGCTAGGGTTCAGTCTGGTCAAGGTGAGGTGGCAGGTGAGATGCAGGATGAAGGAAACTTGGGTGGTGGGTGGTAATGGTGGGTGGAGGAATAGATGAGGGGTGAAGAGGTGGTCTGGCCACTGCAAGATGGAGGACACCACACGTTCTGTCTCTGTCTCCACTTCCTCCTCCGAAGCACCATGGGTTCCCGACAGTCCTCACTGTGGAAGCTCCTCTCCCTGATGTGCCATGGCTGCGTCGCTGCTGCGTTGCTGCTCTGGGGTGCAAGCTGCTGCTCACTGCACACCGCTGCAAGGTCTGTGTTGCTTCCTGGACCCTGGTAGGGTGTGCAAACTTCCGGCCTGTGGCCGACCCTGCTGCTGCCTCGGCTCCGCTCCTACCACGGCGGTCTGTCAGTGGTTAGGGCTACCTCCCACCGAGTTTACAAACAAACACATTAATGGTCGGGGAGGGGGGTGAAGGGGGGAAAGACGGATACCTCTGGTAATTTACATATCCTATAACACGTTTTGATTTTGATCTTTTTAAATTTTGTATATTTTAGAAGTTATTTTAGTTTTAATATTNCCACACGTTCTGTCTCTGTCTCCACTTCCTCCTCCGAAGCACCATGGGTTCCCGACAGTCCTCACTGTGGAAGCTCCTCTCCCTGATGTGCCATGGCTGCGTCGCTGCTGCGTTGCTGCTCTGGGGTGCAAGCTGCTGCTCACTGCACACCGCTGCAAGGTCTGTGTTGCTTCCTGGACCCTGGTAGGGTGTGCAAACTTCCGGCCTGTGGCCGACCCTGCTGCTGCCTCGGCTCCGCTCCTACCACGGCGGTCTGTCAGTGGTTAGGGCTACCTCCCACCGAGTTTACAAACAAACACATTAATGGTCGGGGAGGGGGGTGAAGGGGGGAAAGACGGATACCTCTGGTAATTTACATATCCTATAACAGGCTGAAAAAAACTCTTAAGAGAAATACTAATAGCTGAAAATTGCCATTTTATTAAAAATAACTCACCTACTGAAAAGACATATTTCAAAGGTTTCAGTGGATAGTAACCAAGTTTATTACTGTGCAGTGGGCAGCATCGTGTTATTTTGTGAGCTACAGCTGAAGCACTGTATAATTATTGAATTTGGCTGTGCTGCCAAGCCCTACAGTGTAATTAACAGCTAAGTAAGATCACCATACAATTCCATCTTTTCTATTCAAATAATGAAAGCATGAATTCCTAGGACTAATCACTGTAGAATTTCATTAATGGTATCTCCAGCTAAGCATTTCATTTATGTTTTAGTGTAGATCATTCATCACTTCTTGAAAAGATAATTTAATTCTTATAAAGGTGAAAGGTATAAAAGTGCAGTTTTCTATTTACACATGACATAAAGATGCAGTGTTACTTGCTAGCATTCACTTAGCACATGAGAGAATCTTTGAGAACTAAAAGGCCATTTTAGTGCTTGTAATGTATAATCCAAGAGATCATGCATTAACTGTCTTTAAGAAGAATAGCTATTTCAGGAACAAGTTTTATGCTGGAGTCAGAACTGATCGTAAAAAGGGAATAAAATTATTTGAGTATTTCAGAGACAAGAAAGTTGACTCATCAGAAGACGAGGTTACCAGTGAATATAGACCATTTGAAAGGAATGGCCTAGAAGAGAAATTTGCATACCTTGTAGTGAGATAGTGCAATAGTATTTACAGTGTAGATATTTTTAAGGGTTGTGAAAAAAAAACTATTTTATGTGACAGCCATTGACCTATTTTAATGATGCCTAAAGATTTAGTATGTTTTGTAGAGTTTTAGAACTTTTAGGATTATGTAAGCTTCCTGGATTGTTTGCATATTAGAAGCCACTGGGCACATTCTTATAGCAATATCTCGGACTTTCTCAGGCCTCACCAAGGGCATGATGTTATGAGAGGCGCCTGCCAACAGCTTGAAGACCAAATGCAGGAAGAGGGTCAAGACCCCTTGGACCCTCTCCAAGGGGCAGATCTGAAGACCACTATGGGTGGTGTTTAAGACAAATCAGTGCCCAGGGTTGGCTATAGATACATGTTAATTGCTAGTAGGATATAAAAATGATAACCCCTTAGACTGGGGGAGTGCAGACCCCAATGTGCATCATGAATGCTTCCGATAAAGGTAACTCTATCTTTCTCCATTAATATCTTGCTGAATGTCTATTTTCTATGAAAATAAGGCATCATTAAGTCAAGGATACAAATAATGAATTATGATAATGTAGCAAGGAGAAGCCTGAGTTTAAGATGCCAATAGATTTCCCATGCTAGCAAACAACAGCTATACACCTGAAAGGTAAATAAGCAATAATAAATTGCTAAATAAGCAATATGCCAGTAAATAGTTTGAGAAAGATAATGGTCTCTGCAGGGAAATGCCATAAATCCTGTCATCAAGCTGCTTCAGCAGGGTTTTCAGAGTCATTAATTTTTTTTTGAGGTATGTTTTAGCCAGCATTTGGGTCAGCACAACACTTTACTGCTAAAACTCAGTAAGCTCAATTATCTGGAATTTAAAATTTAACAATTTAAAACCAAAACTCTTAATGAATAATTTGTGGCTTAATAATAAATATAAGCTATTATTAAGTTGAACTAAAAAGTCAAAATATTACTTTACAGAAATGCCATTTTTAAATAAAAAGGCACAATATTTTCAAAGAAGCTTCATGCAGCAGTGTGCTCTATGTAAAAACAAACACTTTAATGTGTTACATAAACAATAAGTCTCACTTGGCTTTATGTTATTATAAAAAAATGAATTCCATTACTTTGTCATTAAGCGCTTCAGGTACCAGACCAATTTTAAGAATTCTGACACAACTTTTAGGTTTTTTCCTAGACTCCTGTTTGAGATCTCTGATGAATTTCTGAGGTGGTATGTTTTTCTTCAAAAGAATGTGAAATTAGCAAGTTTGTTTGCTAGTTTCAAGGAAATGGTTGCTCTTCCAAGTTCATTAATTATATGATGCTTGAAAGCATTTAATGTTTAGACTAACTGTTATTCTGTTATAATTCTTGACATACAGTCATCTCTCAAGGAAGCTAATATTGTAATCCTTTGTAGTTGACCAGTTACAAGGAAATTGCTACATTATAACTGTTAGTACTTAATTCTCCGGGCACAGTCTGAAAATCACTTGGGTCTCCTGTGACCCCTGGTGCGATAACTGTGCCAACAGCAGAGGGAGCATTAAACTCATTGCCCACGGTAAAGTGTGGGGAGTGATACCCATGTTCCTATAATCCTTGTATGGGTAGGATGAGCTCATTAGCCTTCTGGCAGTCATCCTAGGAGAGGGACAACTCTGATTCCAAACCTGGGCAGATGGAGCTCGTTTAGCCCTGTAAGGCCTTCCATCTAAGAGGTTAAACCTCCATCCTAAGGACTTCGCTGCCAGCATCCAAGCTTGCTAGGCCTAACCTTAGGATTAAAGGGTGGGTCCAGCTCCACACATGCTGTGTCTCACCCAAAAAAAAAAATCCATTGTGCAGGCTCAAGGTTGCTATCCGCTATCCTCTTTTTATCAGTGCGCTTGTAAAAGGCGCTGATGAGGAGCGTGGGTGGAGCCCTCCCTGGATCTTCGTTCGCAAAGCCTAGCCACGATGACGACGATGACAATGACTTAATTCTCACAGAGAAAAGCCTCCTGGTGAGTGCTGGTGCCAGGAAAAAGCCATAACAACAAAAAAACAGAATTCAAGTTTAAAAGGCATTTTTGCAATTAGTTTACAAATCTTTTCTTTGAACAAGGTCCAGGTTCTTCGAAGTCATATAGACTGTATTTGATCATAGAATCATAGAATCATAGAATGGCCAGGTTGGAAGGGACCATAAAGATCATCTAGTTCCAACCTCCCCGCACTGAGCAGGGATGCCAATCACTAGACCAGGTCACCCAGGGCCGCATCCAGCCTGGCCTTGAACACTGCCAGGGATGGGGCATCCACAACCTCCCTGGGCAACCTGTTCCAGTGCCTAACCACTCTCCGGGTAAAGAACTTCCTCATAATCTCCAATCTAAATTTCCCCTCCTTCAGCTTATAACCATTCCCCCTTGTCCTATCACAGTCTGACTGCTTAAAAAGTCTCTCCCCTTCTGTCTTATAATCTCCCTTCAGGTACTGGAAAACTGCTATAAGACCTCCTTGAAGCCTTCTCTTTTTCAGGCTGAACAANCATGACTCTCTGATAGCGTCCTTCCAGCCAATTTCTTATCCATCGAACGGTCCAATCATCAAATCCACATTTCTCCAGTTTTGAGATGAGGATGTCATGAGGAACTGTATCAAAGGCCTTACAAAAGTCTAAGTAAATGACATCAGTCGGTCTCCCCTCATCAACTGCTGCAATCACTCCACATTAAAAAATCATCTCCAAATGAACAGCATGTACTGTGCATGTCTATCGTTCTTTGGAAGAGGCATGCTATGATGTGCCCCCAGGCTGCTTATGACATCTGAATCTCTTTAATCAGACCCTTGTCAGATTAGTATTCTAGTGAGACCATAGACATGAATGTGATGTAGCCCCACAGGATGTGAAGAATGTGTTAATGCTATTGTGGGCACTTTTTTTTTTGAGAAAGTTGCTCTAACCTCTAACATTATTATTTTCAATTTGTGTTAGGTGAGTGTTGAAGTTATTTTACAGCTTAAATTGTCTCAGGGTTATTTTTTAAATTACATATTATGTGCTAAGTGCCTTCTGGAAAAATGAAATACCTTCTCTTAATGAAGATGGCTTGTAAAATACGTCCTCCAAAAGTTGCTTGGTTTTGTGGGTTTTTTTGAATCTTGAGTGTATTGGAATAGAGAGAGAAGAGTTATTTCTCAAGAAGCTCAAATTTAAACACAAAATAACTTTTCTTGCATTTTTGTTTATTTGTTTTCAGAGTTCTGGCAAAAGTGCTAGACTGCATGTTTTCCAATTTGGCTTTACAGTCAATAAGCTTCATAACTGGAAGTGAATTATTCTGAGGGAGAAACAAGGATCAATGTGAAAATGTGATTCAAAAGAGTATACCTAACCGTATATGTATAAATGAGAATTCCATCCTTCTTTTACACAGTCTGGAAATAAACAGCTGATAGATTGAGCCTATTATGCAATTTCATTTTGGAGATGGATATGATCATTTAATATTACCCATTTTCAGAAGTAGGGAGGATTCCTGTACAGTTGTGATAAGAATAGGAAATGAAAATAGAGTGAAACTAGAGACATATGAGTCAAGAAAGGAAAGGGATTTCAAAAACATCCTGAAGTACTGTATTACAGATGGCTGACAAGAAGATGAGGATAAACAACTAGTTTGGACTTTTGGGCTGGAAGGCATTGTTATATCTTCTGCAAGAACAGTATTAGAGTACAAGGTGTGGAAATACCATAGTCTTACAAGACAAACAAAACAAGACTATCCAACAAAAAACAGTCTGCATCATCATTTTTTTCCTCCTTTTCCATTCTGGCAGTGCCATGGTCAGTGTGTGCATTCCTGATAAGCATAAAAGATGCTAAAAATCCACTTCCCATCCTTGAATGTGGAGAACGCGGAAATCAGTTCAAAAGCAGCATAAACTGGTAGTGGGAGTAGTGATGTCTGTAACTGCTCTGATTTGTGCTACTCTGTATCTCACTAACACTCTGCATAGAGCTTAGGAAGCCTTAGTGTAATCATAGTTGAGTTATTCCTTAGGCAGGATTGCTCATTGGGATGCCCATTTTAATTGTGAAAAGTATTTCAAGCAGTTATTCTAGAACTGAAATAGTGGAGTAAGAAGTCTGTTTCACTGAATTTCTACAGATAGTTTGGGTGAATCTTCCCAATTCTTAAGCAATTTCTTCAAGTTTTTATTGTCTTGAAAATCTTGCAGTGTTACAATCTCCGAGATTCTTACTATCTCTAATGTCATTATCACTGTTAAATGAATAATATTAAATAACTTTGAGAGGTATAATTCCTAGAAGTAACACTAGAGTATTTCATTTTATAATTGGTAGCACAACCAGTAGAACTGTAGGATATTTTGAACAAAGTCCTAGAAAATCCCTCATTAGTGATAAATAAGCTAGTAGGGGAAGAACATATCATAATTGCTTTTTTCAACTGAATATATGAGTTGATAAAGTAATTTCAGATATTATACGCATAGTACCCTGCTCAAGATCATTAAAACATTTGTATATGTTTTCTCTTAGCACTCCTTGGGACATGAGAAGAGGTTTTAGGACATTAGAAGAGAAATAGATTCATGTAGCTGGATATTAATGTGGGAATTTCAATAGATGAATGTCATATTTAAAGCACAGCCTCTTTAATTATTTATACCTAATGGATGTCTTGGTTTGTTCAGTAGAAAGAATATTGCTAATTTGAATTCCCATGAATTACTGCCTCAAAGTGCACTTAAAAATATTCTCTGTCCTACAGCCTTAAACTATGGGAAAGGAGATAAACCAGCTGTTACTGTTGTCAGACAACATTTATTTGGCTAGACAGCTTTTTTCGTACTACTTACAATAATATGTGTTTCAAAAATACAGATTAGACACAGTGATAAATCTGGATCCCTTCAGTGAGCCAGAGTGTCTGCATTCAATTACAGCCTTCTTAAAATACAGTGGTGGATTCCTGCTTGTACTACTCTGGCTTAGTCCCAAATTAGTTTAACAATTACAGTCCTCAAAACACTGAGCTTGGTTCAGAGCTGGAATGTGAAATGCCAGAATACTCGACCAGGGTCCATAGATATCTCTTGACACCCACCAAAGGCCTTTGTCTCTCCTCATATTGCCTTCTTTTTAAAGGCCTCAGTCTATGAGAATCTGTGTGTTAACTGACTTTATTTCTTCGTTTTTTTGTTTGTTTTTTTTTTTTTTATGAATACATACTGCTGCTCTGCATTGATCTGCATGTCTGGAAGAGTATTTTCTTAATCATTTTTCCATGGAATTTCTAAGCAGCTCTGTCCTTTGCCCCCTTTACTTGTTCCTAGTGTCAAAATAATCTGTGTGCTATTAAACTTTCCTGAGTCACTCTAGACTTCTTTCTCCTGTAGAGTTAAAATCTCAAGGTATCTCTCTGCGTACTTTGGAATGAAGCTCTCTGTTCAGATTCTGTATGGTTAAAGACAACTCCCAACCTTTACTTCCAAACTTGTCTCCCATTTGCTTGCTCTCTGCAGACAGCACCTCCATACTTTCTTCCACTCAGCACTCATCTGTCCTTAGGTCTTCACATGCAGATAGTCTAGATATTGTACATTGATTCTCTACACAATATGTATTTTTTTTGTCTATCCATGGCTAAAACTCTCACATAAACTTTATTTTGGGTCTGAACTATAAAATTCCTTTTCTCTGAACTTGATAGATTCATAGATATGGTACTGCTGTTATCCACTCAGGATGTTCTTGCACTCTTTTCAGCTTAACCACAGCCTCTTCTCATTTCTCCTTTGCTACTAAAGTGTCCATTATACTACAAACAATCCATGGTGATCAATTCCAGAGCTCTTTTACCCTTCCCTTCCCTTCCCTTCCCTTCCCTTCCCTTCCCTT
>VWZO01014717.1:13343-44286 GCA_013396975.1 Bucco capensis
CCTTCCCTTCCCGCACCTTCCCTTCCCGCACCTTCCCTTCCCGCACCTTCCCTTCCCTTCCCGCACCTTCCCTTCCCACACCTTCCCGCACCTTCCCGCACCTTCCCATTTGTTGTTGTTATTTTGGTTTTTTTTTTTCCTTATCATCACTGGCTATAGAGTAGGGATCAGGTTCTTTTCTGTAACCATCTGCTGGTTGACACTAGAGGAATGAACTACTGAAAAATTAAATGTCATAATTAAGCACTTACAGGAACTGAGATTTCTGAAGCTGTAAACAAAAACAAGCATTGCATGAGAAAGATGCATTTTCTTGGAGATCTATCTCAGCTGATATTTTACATCTTACTTTTCTTTGGGGTGGAAGGACAAACCACAAAAAAATAACACTCCTTCATTCAATTCCTTCTGATTCTTCTGGAGTTGAGTCCTCTATTTAGTGTATTTCCCACCACCTTCTGTCTCCTTATCTCCCCACTTTCCATTTTCATTGAAGTTCTTAGGACAAGTTCCAATTTTATCATTGTATTTCCAACATTGTTTTTCTCCAGTACAATTCTTCCCTGTGTATTTCTATAGTCAGACCATTCATTTCAATAGAAATAGTTTAGTCCAACTACTTCTTCTCATTTTAATAAGCATACATGATATTCCCTTTGTTCATTTTAGCTTTTTGTAGGCAGTATATAGACATTTTTGTATCTTCTCCAGTATTTTTAATAGTTTTCAGTGACTATTCACAGACTAAGCAAGAGCTTTGTTTTGAGCCAAATAGTGTCTGTTCTGCTTTCCAACCTGTATGTTATTCGTTAATTATTTGGATGTGGTAGCCTCTTTGGTCGTACTTTCTGCTGTCTTGTTTTGTCTGCCCTGTCTATATTCCATTCTTACAACCTTCTGATGACATTTTGAGCCACATCCAAGGCTGTATTTATTCAGGTGAACTTCAGGAAATTTTAGGGTAAAACAATTGTTCATTCTAACAGTCTGTGGAGAATTTAAATTGATGAATCAAAATGACGTCATGTATTACTATCTGGGGTTATAAGTAAACCAATGTTTAGGGAGGAAAATTATATAAACAAATGAGTGCCTATGAAGTTAATACTTGGGAAGCTCTATGAGTAAGAGGAAAAAGCATTAAATCATCTTTTCCATCTCATATATTACTTATTCTAAAGTGTGCTTGTTTGACATCTCCATTTCCTGTTTGGATTACACATATGTGCTAGGTTCTGGTTGTGCATTATTTGTTTGTGCAGTTGGGTTTCAGATAAGCAAAATAAAAATGTTTAGAGCTGCATATCAAAGCAAATATTGTAAATAGTTAGCATTAAAACTTTGCTTCTTCACTAGAAGGAAATACCAAATTCCTCACACTAATTCCAAATAAGTAAGCACTTCAAATTAAGAAAACTATATGCTACGCTTAGATCTGCATGGGTCCTGATCCTTGGCCTTTGGGGTCGTATAAGAGAATTTCAGAATGATGCTTCCCATCCCCTCATAAAAACTGCCTGCTCATTGCTGTTTCCTAACCTGAAGGCTTATTGATGAACTGAGCTTGCCACCTAAGTTTCTGCATCCAGGGTAGTATGGTGAAAAGCGTCTATAACAATCTGTGCTGAGGACAAGACATAATCTGATGCAGTCAAACAGCCCAAAATAAAATGTTCTAAGCCATGGTTGGTCTTTGTATTACATGCAATACTGAAAATCTGTAATCAGTTTCTTAAAATTTTATCATAGCATTCTGTGTGTTACTGTTTTCTTATTATCCTGTGTCATCATTCCCATTCATAATTATTTTATCCAATATCTAAGCCTGCACATAAGCATTGATAGAAGGACTGAGTAACTGTTCTTGTGTAACTGTTCCTTCTGTGTGTTTTTAAATAGCAAACAGCTTTCAAATGGTTAATGAAAGGGGTGCTGCTGCCACTGGATCCACACCACTCTTTCTCCCATCTGTTAATTGCAGTGAGACTTATATGTGATTCAAACACACATGGGTGTCTATACATAAATAAATATAGTAGGGATGCATTAATAAATATTTCCTTTCATTCTAAGTAAGCTTTATTAAATCAATAGGCACTGCATCTGTCCTGGTTTGACCAGAAGCTGAGGATTTGCTAGGGTCAAAAGATTTTAGGATTTAATAGATAATCAATGAGAAAACTGATCTTTGCTATAAGAATATTTGCAACACTTTTTTGTTTCACATCATTGATGGACTATCATGGTTCTAACACATCCTTTTAAAATAGCATGGGGCATTTGTCTGTTTTGGAAAACACTGATCTGAAAGTATTAGAGCCATCTATTATGGAGACTAGCTCAAAGTGGACTCAAACTGGAATACAAAAGTTCTCAATTCTGAAAATCAATATAATCAATATTATATCAATATTATTACTGTGACTGCTCTATTTGTTCAAAGTCTCTAGGGTTAAAATATTCTTTGAAGAGATGTTTATTTTCAGACAAGCCTATTGAGTGGTCTCCTATTGTATGTTAAAGATGTTATTCTTGGAGGTCACAGACAGTTCAGCTTTATAAAGACACATTTTGTAGAAAATGAATTTTCAGAGACTTTAATGAGAACAAACAAAAATGTCTCTAATGAAACTCTTGTAGGATGTTTTATTTGCTGACATGTCCAGAAAGAAAGAGAAAAAGTAACATAAGGATACAAGCTTGAACAATAATCAGACATGAAAGCATATGCTCTTTTTTCAGTAATAGCAGATAGCTGTGTGTGTTTTTAATATTTCTGCCACGGGAACATAATTCTTGGGCTTTTGTGCTTGTTCCTTCCTCCTAAACCTACATGTTTGGGAAAACATTAACAGACTTCTAGTTTTCTGAGCAGCAGACACCAACTGAATAGGCACAGATCCAGTAACTGGACCCATCCAGATGGAGTGTGCCCTTGCACAATTAGAACCTTTGGAGTCTCATGCAGTCAAGAGGGACAGCCTGCATTGAGCCCTCTGTATTATCACAATGAAAGAGGAAATAAGACCTAAACCATAATTTCAAGTAAATGCACTGTTCATGAAAAAAATTTTTCTGACACCTGTGGAAAGAGAGCTACTTTTTCCCAGGAGGAGGACAAATTTTGCTGCAGCAAATCATGTTTTGCACTGCTGTAGCACTTCATTTATGTTTCTGAGATACCCAGAGTGATTTATCGAACCACTTAGTGACTAGTTTTATCCATTGCAAAAGCCTGTCCCAGTCTAGTCAGTGAAGCTGATGTTGAGAAGAGCTGTATGAAGTTAGACACCTGTCATGTACTTGTAATGATCAGCATATTACAAGGGCACAACAGCAGGGAGTTACAGAGGCATGAAGAGACATAGAATGTCCAAGTGTAAACCATAGTTTTCTCTGCAGATTCTTTAAATGAGTATTGCTGCTAATAGACATAGATCTGCTTAGCATTAGACATCTTAAGACATTTTAAAAATGACGAAGTTCTTGAAAAGCCTGAGTCATCAGAGTGCTGCTTTGAAACTGGAAGAGACTGGATTTTTAAAGGTAGAATGGTGGGAAATTGTTCTGAGGAGAAAAGGTTAGAAAATAGAAGCTTTGCAGACAACTTTTGAGACACTTCCTTGCGATGTATATTGTGTAAGTTTTTGGTTGTTTTTTTTTTCCCCAGAAGGTCTAGACTAAGAGGAATGTTTGGAAATGGGGGCAGTTGGTGTTTACCATTCATGCTTTCCATTCAATGCATCATCCATGGCCAGGTCCAATGGGACAGATTAACAGTGATGAGATGTGCAGGAGTTAACACCAGGCCTGACGCTGCTAGTGGTGCAGGCTAGTGCCTGTTTATAGCTAGGTCCGTTGGAGGAGGCAGGTAAAGACCGATGATTATTTAAACCCCTAGGATGGCACGTCAGACATTGTTTAGGCTGTTTCTAGAAACTCTCCCGTTTCGCCATCCCGCTGGAGCAGCTCTGACACTGACCGGGGACACGCCAGGCAGCCTGTGGCCGAAGTGCCGGGTGGGTTCACGCCTTGCCGCGGTGGCTGACGGCGACGCCCAGAGCGGACTAGATGGCGCCTCCGTCCCCGCTCGCTCGGTTCCCGCCCGACACCGCGCCGAGAGCCTCCGTCCCCGGGCACTGGCACACCGTCGCGGTCGGCTGTCTGAAAGCAGGAAACGTCAGTATGAGGGGGCTGGTCCTGAGAAGGGCAGTGCGGCCGAGTCCCCTCCCTCCTTCCCTCCGGCTGGGGGCGGTCGGGTCGGCCCTTGTCGGGATCCCATTCCTCCTCCGCCCTCAGTGCATGGTTGCGGCGGGAGCAGAGGAGGACGAGCCCGGAGGGGCGCGGGCCGGAGGCGGCAGCAGCGGGACCGGAGTCCCAGCGCGGGAGAGCCGCCACTGCCCGGCGGAGGTGAGGCGGCTGGGCTGCTGAAGTTGTGAGGAGGTGGGAAGGCGGGAGGACGGGGACCGCTGGGCGCGTTTCCATTCATTGCCCATGGGGCTGCTGGGTTGCAGCTCCGGCGTTGTAGCCGCAGGACAGGGCCGGGGAACTGCCGCGAGGGGACGTGGCACGGTGCAGAGGTAACGGCAGGGACGAGGCTGTGGCGCCAGGGAGGCACCCGCTCGGCCCTTCTCCGCGAGGCGGCGGGGGAACCAGGGAGTGACTCGGTTGGCAGTGAGGCTTCCAGAGCCTCTGGGCTGCTTCTCTCCTTCCTTCTTGCTAGCGCGGAGATGCCGCCTGGCACCCAGCCGTGGCGGGACGCAGCTCCCGCCGGCCGACACCGGGCGGGGGTTGGCGCCGGTAGGAGGAGGCTCTCGGCTCACACGTACCGAGCGCCGAGCAGTCCCGGTTGCTGTCGGGGTGTCGGTCGCCGTGGAGAGGGTGGCGTGGGTCTGCCACGCTCCCTTGGGTTCCTATTCAGCGGGAAGCGCCGTACAGAGCGGGGCGGGGACGTGGGGTCCTAAGGTAGGCGGAACGGCATGGACACCGCCGGCCGGCGGGAGTCCCCAGCGGCTTCGTGCTGGACAGGGAGCGAAATGAGAGGAGGGAGCGGGAGCCAGGCTTCTTACAGCCAGGCCTGCACCCGCCGGCCGCGGCACCTGCGGGGTCTGTCGTCTCCTCAGCGAGCTGCCCCGGAGGTGCGAGGGTTCAAAACTCACTTTGGCGCCTTCCCCCGTCCGACGTGTTCATCGTTCCCCTTGGCTTTCTGGGCTAACTTTCTGAGAGGGAGGCGTGAGAGTATTTTGTTTCTTGGGGTCTTTCAGGAAAGGGCAAGAAGTAGATGGCACAAGGTACCAGTGAGGGTTGTTGGTAGTTCAGGCATCTCTCCAAAGGAACTCACACAGCTGAGATTGGATCCCATAATTAAGAAGTTGTGGGGGCATTGGAGCAACGTCAAGTAAAACAACATGGGCTGGCAGGGCTGTGTCTGGACAATTGTGTGCGCTGCAAGTCCCTGGTAGCAGAGTGGCTGGATTGGTCCGTTGCAGCAAGTTTACATCAAACCAGAAGTAAAAAGGTGAGATGTTTCCAGGGTGTTTGTACTGATGAGAGATGAGTTATTAGGAATAACTGGAAACGATTAAAAGCTCTAGCTGACTTCCTGTGGAAGAAAACATTATGTACGTTAATTACAAGATTTAGCTTTCTTAGAGAACATTCTTAGACACCATTATGGATACTGTAATGAAAATACCAGCTTGGTCCCACTCCTGCAGTGGATTCTGTCTGCATAAGCTCACACCTGCAAAGAGAATACATGGGTGTGCACAAAGAGTGGCGTATTAGAAAGGGTCAGTGACACTAAAATCAATGTTCCAGTGTATTTTTTTCTGAATAAAACATACTACCATATTAAAATCCCGATTAATTTCTGGCACTTTCTTGAGTGTTTTCGCCATATCCACCCATTGTTAGATGCAGGATATAGACAGACCATCAGTCTGCTCTGTTAGGGCAGTTGTTAATGAGTTTCATCTCAAGAGTCGTGGGATCATTCCTCAGTTTTCGTTGCATATGCTAGTTGCAGCCACTTCAGCTTTAATCACAACCTTTCCTCACAAGTTTTCTCTGTCTGGCAGTGGAGGGGGTTTAATCAGCATGTAGGAAATTGCCCACTTTTCGCCTTTTTTTTTTTTTTAGGTAATCATCTGTTTTTATTAAGCATTCTGGGAAATGCTTGTATGATGATGTACCCACATGCCAGGCAGGTAACACTAGTGTGTCATTTGCTTTTAAGAGTATAAATCACTGTGACTGGATGCAGCATTTCTGTATAAGAATGTTACAGTATTTTTTTTTAACCTATTTAATGAAAGCATATTTCTCCATATGTTTTAAGCCACTCTTGCTTGTGCTGGGCTGGTAAGTTTGGATCAGGAATACTGCCAGCAAAGACTGAAAGAAAGCCAGTAATTGCCATGATCCTTTTTCGTGTTCTAGCTTGTAGCTGTGAAAATTGCATGTGTTCTGTAATACATAAGGACAATGACATATAAAGTGCTACATGCTTTTGCATCAGCAGAACCTGGACTGCAGGTGACCATATAGCTGGCACCAGGCAAGAAACACAGTGTCATGTGTCACCTTCAGCATCTTAAAGCCAACTTGTTACAAGAGAAAAAAGGAGTCTCTTCACATAGGAATAGCTCACTGAAGTGGCTGGGCTTCCTGCGCACCAACATTTCTAGAGCTGTTTGGTGAAGCTTGGAGAGGGGTGAGAATGGCTGCTTCACTCTCCCTAACTGTGCTCACTTCTATGCATACGTGTATTCACGTACTGCACAAGCACATATGGCTCCTCCTGTTGTCTGACCCTTAGCAGGGAGAAGAACAAAGATCAACTTTGAATGGCTGGTAGGTTTTGGCAATAAGAGAAATTGTTTTGTGTCCACATTCCTTCCTTCCCCATGAACAGGGGCCTTCTGTGTCTTCCTGTTTGCTGCTTTCCTTTCTGGTTTANTTAGGGCATAAATTATTTGGAGTGTCAGCATTTTGAACTCACTTAGTAACAAGGGCAGACGTGGTGAGCAACTCTTTCTTTGATGTAGAGACAATTGCTGATGTGATTGTAGCTGACAAGTCTGTTAAAATGATGCTGAAGACTTTTGCTTAGATTATTTCTCCCTTCTGGTTTTCCAGCTTTCATAAGAAGTGACAGAATTCTCTAGGGTTGTGTTGCCTAAAATGTACCCTGGAAATGTGGAACTAACAGGATGTGTTCTTCCAGAGTCATTGTCCTACATACAGATGAGCTGAAATTAAGCTGAATGTAGGGTCTTTGTAAAGCCCAGATAAAAACTTAATGTTGTCTTTTAAAATTGTTGAGGAGATGTGGTCAGATACTATTAAAGCTGTGTAAACAATGGTTCTATTTTATTTTTAAACAGTCTTCTAAGTAAAGCAGATAGTTTCAGTCATTTTCATGTTATATTATTGAAAGTAGTTAATGCATTTTTGAAAATATTTTACTGCAGATTTGAGATTTTACTTCTTTTTTAAATTGCCTTTGTTTCTGCCTATGTTTAAGAGTTTATGAGGTAGACATAAACCATGGATAACCTTTTCAACAACAGTTAAATCAGAGAATAGTACATTTTCCTAAAAGTGTTTTCCTAGAAGATAATTTCGTGGAAGGTAATTCCAAAGAAAACTATGCACACTAAAAAATAATTACATTATAAATTAATTGAAAAAGCAAGCAAATTACTGCAGCTGTCCTTTGTGATCTATATGAGTGCATCAGGAATGTAACTGAAATTCTGAACTCAGGGATTACATCTAGAATTGGGCAATTATCTTTTCCATGATAGAGCTCAAGTAAATCACAGTGGAAGGTATTTAGAGACTGTTGTGCTGTTCACACAATCAATATGATCAGTTTCTGATTCAGTATTTGTAATAAAAAATAGTAACAATAAAATAAAATAGTAGTCTGTTCTTTTATTCTTCTGGTTCTCATAATCATAGTGCCTTTCTCAGCTTGGAGCTGTATGGTAAAGTTAAGTGTATAGTAAAGTTTGATGTGAGCTCTTCAAAGGAGAATCCAGAATGTTTAAAACAGAGCTCTATGAGCAGAGTGCTGCAGCAATATTTGTTCCTTAAAACATTTCTTATTTATATTGGTCTCAGTGTTGTTGGTTGGGGTTTTCGTTGTGGCCCATAGGTAAAGCTCGGAAACTAGATGATAAATCCTGAAAATGAAACACTGTAAAAAGAGGAAAAAAATGTCTTGGACAAAGTGTTATATCATGTTGCAGCAAGTGAGAGGACTATAATAAATGAACCAAGATACACAAGGAAGCTTACTTTAAGCTGGTTTTCAGATCTTTTCATTTTCACCTTTATACAGCTTCTAGTGCTCAGAAAGGATTAACAATGCAATATTGCTTAATCAGCTTACAGCCTTCTTTGTCATTGATGTCAATGCTCCATTTCAAGTTACTTTGTCTTAGTACTGTCTTACTGTCTTAAAGACTGTGGGGGTGTTGTTTAATTCATGTATCACAGAATCACACAGAATCACACAGTATGTATGATATTATCATGCATAATATCTAACATCCTAGTGGTGAAAATGTCTTGGGTTTGAATTAGCTTTAGAGTTCACTAATTGACTTTAATGTTTGCTAACACCTGACACTGCATATTTTGTATGTATTCTTATACATTGTTTATGACAATTCACCAATAACTGTGTTAATGCGATCACTCTATTCCAGATGAGTAACAGTAAGTTTTGTAGATAAAATCTTGTAATAGGCTTTAATAATACAACTGATACTTATTTTAAAGCTTGACTATAGGTTGTTAGCTTTTTTCATCTTACAGGATTCTTGATCCCAAGTAAATTCTCTGTTACAGTGCTTTAGGGAAAAAAAATCCAAAACAACTTCTCAAGTTTACTGCTTATAGAGATGGTCTACATGGTAATTGTAACAGTTATAACCTGGGCCTGGTCTGAACTGATGTTGCATTGGTTTATTAGAAGATGCACATTTTTAAAACTAGCTTTGTGGAAGCAGTGTGGCTTCTCAGGCTTCCAGGCATAATCCCTTAAGCCTATTTGGAAGGAATCACCTGTGGTGTGGGAGGATAAATTCAGTCTCTGTATTTGATCTTCTGTTGAGATTGCAGATAGGGTGCCAGTTGGTGCGATCTGTGTTTATAGATTGTGCAATAGTATTTGCTGGAAAATTATCTGAAAGCCATATCAGTTTACATAGGTCAGTGAATTGCAATTTGCAAGGCTTGTGTCTGGGATCATTGTAAATAGGTTTTTCAGGCTTTTCACTGAACTTTCGTTTGTCAGAACTTGACATCACCAAAGTGCGTCGTGGTGATAATGCACTGGTTATAAATGCTGGCAAATGCATTTGAAAGAAGCTTTATTTTAATGGTTAGATAGTGTTGTTTTATCATATAGCGTGTGCTTATTGCCTTGCTGTGTCTCGTGCAAAACAGTAATTTTGTGGCAGGAAAGCTGTAACAAAAAATATTTTCATATATAGGAGTGGTAGCGTTTTTCCCTGAAATTTTAAAAAAGTGATATATATGCAGTGCTGTAAATAGACTTAATATTCCTGCAGTAAAGTACCTATAAAAGAGAAGATGATGCAGATAAGAGTACAATTTGTCAGATATCTTTCTAAAGCAAGATTTGTATAGAATTTCTCAAGATATTTTTGTGTGCAAAGAATGGCAACATCTTTCTGCACAACTAGTTAGTGCTTATGAATAGTATGTATTGAATCGTGCTTGTAATATAAAGAGTGGAGGATATCTCAAGCAAAATAAGGCAGTAAGTATTCATAGTCATTGTGAAAGTTTTACCAAACATAACAACTCTGTTTCAGACCAGACACTGAACAAAACCTGAGCATCATTCTGTGCAAGTAAATCTGAGTATTTTTGAAGTTTACAAGAAAATTTCACATGCAAAATCTTGTCTAAATATGGTAACATATTCTTTTATAGCTTATACACATTGAGATTAGTTCCATGTACATTAATTTTAGATTCAGTCATATTTGTTGGTTTGTTTCTGTGCTTCAAGAAAAACTTTTAATTACGTTCAACATAAATTTTTGGGCCAAGTTTGTCATGATAATTACAGTTTTATGCTCAGCAGAAAGTTCCATGCAATATTATGTCTTTTCTCTCTGCGTTGATTTTTATCAGGATAGTGTCTCATTTTTCTCTCTGTTTTAGGTTTTCTGTAAGCTACTAATAGACATAGTACATGACAGCCGGCCTGCAAGATTTTCCACAGACTGCCCAGTTGATTGCTCTGCTGAGTTGCTAGATAAATTAGCAGAGGTATCCAGTCTGCAGAAATGTGCATGAGGTTTGTGTTGTGTATACATGTTTATTCAGTCATTAGTCAGGATCACGACTGCATAAAATCAGTGTAATTACCTTCAACCAATCTTTATATCTAAGTGACCTAGACCACATTCCATGACAGCCCTGACAGCTTGAATTAGAGCTTGCCTTACACTGCAGCCAAATGTGGAGTACAGAAATATCCAGCGTTTCTTGAGCTTGCCCAGTGCAAGAATGGGACATGTTAATGTGAAGGAGTGAAGGCCCAGTCTGAAACAGAGCCTAAAGAATGTTTTAATTTACTGGCACTTTACCAGTCCGTATCAGCAAAGTCTACCTTGTTTTTCTGTTGCATGTTGCATGCGTTTCACAGTAGATGTGCAATCTGTTGCTCTCGGTGCATTAGGAGTGTCGCACGTGCACGTATGCAGTCTGCATAGTATGCATCTGCTTTCAAGACACATTTGAAGAACATCTGGAGAAGGTCAAGTCCACACTTAGAGCACAGTTTCTCCAGCTCTTGGCTGGTAGTCTCCTTCTTTCCACAGTCTTCTTGGAGATGGGCTGGTAAAGGGTCTGAATGAATAGTTTATGTGTGAGCAGGTTGTTTTATAACTTTGTATTTTCCAAGGCAGCCCAGTAACTCTCTCCTTTTTTTTTTGTTAAATCACTGAAGAAATTCTGCCTCAGGTTCCAAGGAAAAGATCATAAAAAGACAGGACTGGAAGAGGCCTTACGAACTCAACTAGTCCATTCATCTGTCTTAGGTTAGGATCATCCATATCTGTCATCTGTAACTTGTCCTAAAGAACTCAGCAGTCTCCTTTACACCATCATGCCCTGAGAAATAGTTCTTTTCGTGTTACGCAACGCCCACCTTTCTTGTTGCAACTTATCATAACTGCTCATCCTTCATCTGTCTTGGACGAATGTGTTTCTTCTTACAATGTGTTTTATTATATATCTTCTTAAGTGTCAGAATCTGAAATTTCTTTAGGCTCAGCTCTTTGACCTCACAGATGCTGTTTTCTGTACATGTTATTTCTCTTGCTTTTCTTTGGCTTATTTCACTTCACGTTACTTTGCATCTGTTTTGTTCAGTCCATGTTAAGACTGCGTTGCATTTCAGATTGTAATGGTGTTGAAGAAAATGGAATGGGACGCTCTTCATACTTACTGGCATGATGCATGTCTCTTCTGCAGCACTGTGATTCTTTTTCATGGTCAGGCAGTGATCCACAAAATCCTCAGCAGAGGACACATGTTCCAAGACTTTGTTCTCACTGATTGTTTTATAGCCAATTATGCACATATGCAGTGTAGCCTAACTGTAGCAACTTGCATATGTTCTTACTAAAGATGCCACTGTTTTATCAGGTCATTCCTCCAGTTCATCATTTTGAATTCTCATCTTTTCCTCCCGTAAACATGCGACCTTTTCTAGATTAACATTGTCTAGCTTACTATATTGGGTCATGCAGATCCTGAAAATACTGAAACAAATGTTCTTTGGAAATCTTATCTAAAAAAAGGGAAGACATTTTAACTCTTTTTTTTTTCTGCTTGTAATGATCCTCTTCAGGGAAGGAAATAAATAGGAGAGAGAAAATTTTAGAAAACAATATTTTTCTTGTAGGAAGCCCTGTATATTGAAGAATCTGTAGAAAAAAAAATTTACCAGACTTCAGGTAGGTAGGGAAAACAATTCCTGTTGACTGTAATGCTCAGTGGGAAACTTCCTTTCTCCTCAAGTTTTTCCAGTAATTCACAGGTGATGGAGGTAGATATTTTCACAAGAAACTGTTTGTCTCCATCTTTGTCTATTTTTATAATATTAATACTGTGAAATCAAAGCTGGTTGAAAAATGCACTTTCGGGGTAGGAGCTGTAGTCCAAAAAGTACCAAGTTGTGCGTGGAAGAGGAAAACAGAAATGTCAAACTCTCGCAGAATTAAATGTCCATAAGGAGACAGGAGAAGGAAGTCTGCCACAGAGAGTCTGTAGGGCCACCAGATTATTGGGGAATAAAAAGAACATTCAAAGAAGGTAAGGCCATGGTAGAATGATGAAGGGCATCATTTCTGTACATTACAAGGCAGGCACAGTCTGAAAATCACTTGGGGTCTCCTGTGGCCCCTGGTGCAATAACTGCGCTGACAGCAGAGGGAGCATTAAACTCATTGCCCACGGTAAAGTGTGGGGAGTGATACCCATGTTCCTATAATCCTTGTATGGGTAGGATGAGCTCATTAGCCTTCTGGCAGTCATCCTAGGAGAGGGACAACTCTGATTCCAAACCTGGGCAGATGGAGCTCGTTTAGCCCTGTAAGGCCTTCCATCTAAGAGGTTAAACCTCCATCCTAAGGACTTCGCTGCCAGCATCCAAGCTTGCTAGGCCCTGGCAGACGAACCTTAGGATTAAAGGGTGCGTCCAGCTCCGTGCATACTGTGTGTCACCTAAAAAAATCCATTGTGCAGGCTCGAGGGTGCTATCCGCTATCCTCTTTTTATCAGCATGCTTGTAAAAGGCACTGATGAGGAGCGTGGGTGGAGCCCTCCCTGGATCTTCATTCACGAAGCCTAGCCACGATGACGACGACATTACAAGGACAGAGGTATGTAACACTTTCCTTACAAAGAACATTTAAGTTGGTGAAGGAAAAAGTGAACTGGAGATCCAATGATAATTATATAAAAACACTAACGTCATGGTGAGGGTGATAAGGATCACTTGTTTGTTGTTCTCTCCCAGAGCAAGAACTAATGAGCATGGTAATGAAGCCACTGGGTGTTGGGCTCAGAACACCAAAATGAGTTGTTTCATGCATGTGTCATTAAGTTGTGTTGTGGATATTGAAAATTTATATTGTTTCAAAGGGAGACTGGACAGAATGGATAGAAAAGAAGTCTGTAGGGAATTGTTAAATACATAAGCGTGACCTCTGGCTTTGAAAGTCCTTGAGCTGCAAATTATCAGAGACTGGAGAGTATTTGGGGAAAGTATGACTAAACAGTTACACTATTCTTATCCTCTTCCCCAGACATCTGCTTTTGGCAGCTCTTGGAGACAGCGGTACTGGGTAGAAGATTTGATCTGGCATAATTCTAGATTTGTGTTTTTAGATTGTAAAAACTCAAGACATTTTTCTGTGAGTTAGCAGCTCAGTAGTATCTTGTACTTTGTAGACTGAAAGCTTCCTATTCATTTTCCTTATAATTTAAGACAGAAGTGCATTTTTAACAAAGCACAAAAATCACTATGAGTATTTGTCTGCCTCCTGTCAGTTGGCATCAACTACAAATTGTGTTTCATTTCAGTCATGCTAAAGTACCAGATGAGATAATACATATTGTCTCATTCAGGCAATCTGAGCAGCTGTCTGTAATCCTAACTTGATTTTTCTGATTTATTGTCTCTTACACGTGTGTGAAATTGTATTTGATATGAAAATTTTTTGTTTTGCTGCCCTTTTCCCTTTACTATAGATATATTCTAACTGCTGACATGAATACAAAATATGTGAGATTCCCTGCAGAGTTAGAGAAAAGATCGAAAGCTCTTAGATCTGATGGGGTGTAGATGGAGGAGGGTTCTGTGTTACTTACTCTATAGACAGTGATATACTGAATTGATTTAGTGTTGATTCAATGGTATGTCTTTAGGGCACTCATCAGCAGATCAAAGCCCCATAACCACATGATGCAAACAGCTTGTGTAAACATACCTTGTCAGCCCCAATTTTAATATTAAACTTGTACAATTTTATTGCTCTGTCAGATATTGTTCATCTATCTATGATTGACAATGCCAGCCTAGGTATTGTTCATCCTCCTTCAGTGACATCTTGCTCTCTGGCAAACTTGAAATGTGATTGTGTCCACACCTCCGTGGGTGTAAATTTTTTTACCTGGTGATCATACCAGATAGTAACATAGTAGTGGATGGTAATCTGGCAGTTAATGAAGACATGGCCAGTTGTATATGCATTCTTAATTTTTCTGTAATGTATTAATTTATCTAACACTATTTTGCTGGGTTTTTCCAAAGTGGCTATAGGGGTTAAATTAACAATACCTTTCACTCCAGACTGTATCTGCAGGTTTCTTCGTGTCCTACCACCTAAATGTTTCCTCTATTCCTGTAATACCAAATAAACAATTTTATTCTCCTTTTCTCTGCGATCCCAGGCGTGAGGGAAGGCAACTTTGCCTAGAGGTGGAAAGCCTGTGCGGCAACTATACTGCCATGTGAGGGCTTTTTATACCAGGTATTAGACCATTCCATATTACTGATGGTAACTGGTTGAGTTCCTGGGTTATCCTGTGCTGCTGCAGTGGAGGCTGGTTAAAGAGGCAAGGCTCATGCAGGTATTAGGAACTTCCTTCTTAAGCCTTTGTAATCTCTTCCAACATGTGCTGTTAAAGTAGACTGATCATACTGAAACTCCATGCGGCTTACTTCACATACTAAAGTAGGCTTTACTGAAGTGTGTGGCTTTGGAGGTAAGGAAGGAAAGGCAATGTTTGGGTTTGTGTAGGTGAGGCTACTGAAGTTTGGTGTAAATAACTGTGAGTGCTGTTTTGTTATTGTCAGGATGTTTGTATATAGCAGCTACTTTGATCTCTGTACACTGTGTGATCATTAGTGTTACTACAGCAGAGTTCTTTTGTGACTACCTTAAGAGTAAACTGTAGAAAACCTCAGAATTATTCTCATGTTCAAATATTATAATCTGATACTTGCAAATATTTGAACTGATTATATCTTTTTGTATAGCAAATACAGTTCTCTGAAGGTTGATTAGTTGTGCGAAATGCAATTAGTCATTGTCAACAGCATCACAGCTGGGTATTTTGAAACTGATAAAGGAACCTATATTTTCTGTTTAGACAAGAAGGTTGTCCAGCTCCTCTGTTGGACTAAACCACCTCTCCTGTATGAACAGGGGAGGATTCGGCTGTGGTGTTCACTGATTATACTGAGAAATCTGTCAGGTAACATGAAGCTACTGTATAGGTATCTAACAGCCTGCCTTTTAGCTGAAGAACAGTGCAGGGTTCTTTGCCAGAGAATCAGGGAATACATCTGAGGGGCTCATACGGTAGATAAAATCTGTGAAAGCAATCCAAAGAAAATTCGTTTTAATAGTTTTTCTCCATTTAGCCTTTTACTATTGAGTTATACTGCAAAAGAAAGGAAAGGAAAATGGCCTTATTATTTCTAGCTTGGATCATTGACCTCAGACATAGTACCTATAATAGTGATTCTACTTGTAAGTTTTAATGTAACCAGATGGTCCTTGTTAGGAGAAAACTGGTGAACACTGTTTTTGGATGTTAGATTATAGAAGAGACCATTAATTAAGTGATAATTCAAAGAAGTCTTTTCTACTTTCCTTTCCCCCTGCAGTAACCATACCTAAAATTTTGAGTGTGGCAATAATAATAATAAGCCATCTGTCAAAGTTGTCAAACATTATTTTGTTCTTCATTCTACATTATATGATTCCTAAAGACATCAGAAGTAGTCTCAAATGCAAAAGAAGATCCAATGTCATAAAAATAATTTAATAAATAACAAATTTTCCATGTGAAGTTTTTCATTCTGAATCCTTACCTATGGCCATGGAGTTCCCTGTCAGGACATAGTCTACATTTGCAGGCATTGGTGTTTATTACGTCACTTTCCATTCATGCTTGCTCTTGGGACTAGGCAGAATATATTATTTTATTGAGTACAATTTTTTTTTCCAGTGAGGATGAAGAGTTCAGATTTGCATCAGCCAAATAATTTGGACAATAAATATGTCTCTTTTCAATACTCTCCTGTACTGGAAAGACTGAATAAAGACAAAGACTGATCAGAGTCAATGCTGTCATTACTTGCTTGTGTTTTGCTGTTTCTGATAATGTGAAAGGCTGTTTATAAGTGCTGGTTAATTAAATTCCAGTGCGTCAGACCTGTGTCTGTCTGCTGAGGCTGAGGCATTTGTCAGCTGAGGGGAGCGGTGTATGTGTAGCCATCTTTGCAAACACACACAATATACTCCACTTTACCTCTAAAATCGTCGGATGTTATGGCCCATTTCAGAAAGATGTTGGTCTGGTAAGTGAAGAATGGGCAATTAACAGTTCGGTTGAATTATATGGTTGCTGACTGGCTCAGATGGCAATACAGTTCTGAAAGCTTTTGCACTGTAAAATAAAAAAAGATAAATGAAGTCGTCAGTGGAAGACTTTATCTAAAAGTGAATTTATTTCTCCTGTTGCATTAGAATTGTGTGGGAATGCAAGCTTGTGCAGAGGCCTGTAGCAATTCCTGCATCCTCAAATGCTACTTGCATAGCCAAAGTTCAGTCTGTCAATGGTAGTAGTTCTTGAGGTGCTGATAACCATTTGGTGAATGTTTATCACTACTTTTTGAGCTTTATGTAAGTGATCTGAGCATTACCCTTTGTTGATTAGTTGTTTCATCATCGTTACATGTGACTTTATGGAGGGAGTGTGTGGTCCAAGAGACCTCACAGATTTCCTGGATGTGGCCTACACTGTAGTTGTGTCTGTTATTTATTATATCCTTTCAGAAACAGAAGATAAACTAGTTTCCCTAATGATTATGTAATTATTTAAATATGTGAATAGTTGAATTTTTAACCACACGCACCATCTGAGAAATACAAAAGCAAATGGCTGTGTTGCAGTTTTTATTATATTTAATATTTATAATAATGTGATTGCTCATTACTGAGTTAACTTTTGAGATGTATTTTGAGTCTTAGGTACACACAGTCTTAATTTTGTTTGATTTGACATGTGAAAAAAGTATTATTTGCCCGTAATTGACTTAATCTTATAAATAATTTTTTAGAACTCACAGTTCACTCTTGTACAGAGCTAATATATGTAATTTCTGAGGACAGGAATCTGTTAAGAAACTATCAGCAGAGATAAGCATCATAGTGTCATCCCTCATTCAGCATCAAGCCTCCCAAATATCATCAGGAAAAACACTATATTGAGTTTTATATTGAAAAATGTTATTTAAGACTATCCAGCTATGCCATTTAAACTAAAAAAACTAATGATCTGATAAAACTAAAATGTGTTAATGTTTAAATAAATGGGAAAATACATAAGATCTGAGTTTGAGATAGTAATGAAATATATCACAGTTGTCTGGAAAAATATTCTGTGGCCAAAGAAAGAGGGGAAGAAAAAGTATCTCTTTGCCATTTTATAACATGCGTCTCTGTCCTGGAGAACATTTACATTTGCTTGAATTGCAGGCTGTTACAAAAAGATACTGACAGAATCAAAGGAATTAAGAACAAGGTGTCAAAAGGATCAAAGGGTTGGTGGGATGATTTATGAGGAAAACAAAACTACTCTTAATGGCTTTGTTAAAAAGTGTTGAAACGAGGTCAAAGAAGCAAAGTGATAATAGGATAAAATCAAGAAAATGTGGGCTGTGTGTCGGTGTTAGTTTGTGTATTGAAATAATTTTCTCTGGAACTGTTTCCTGTCAAATACCAAAAATTACATTAGTCAGTTATGATAAAATGAAAAAGGATGCTTTGTTCAGAAAGCAGTGCTGTAATGAACAGTCTTGTATTGACCTAGGCTGTATGTTCCCTATCTCCAGTTTCTAAGAACAGCTTGTGAGTTTTGTTTTTAAACTAACTTCAGCTTCATTAGTGCTAAAGTGCACTAGTGTTAGAACTTGTATTAGAAGTTGTGATGAAAATATTTGTTGAATATTGACCTTAATATACAGAATCTGAAAGGTCAGTGCAATACTTAGCTGTTTAGATTTGTAGTTAACCCTTCTACTCTCTGCCTCAGGGAAACTTTTCTATTTCTTGCATTGAAGCGCCATGGTTTTAATTGTTTTTCCCCTCTTATGATTTTCTTTTTTGTTTTCTGTTACGATATGATTGTGCCTGTCGTTCTCATCTCCTCTCTTTCTTGCGGTGCATCAGTCATAAGCAGAGGGCAAGCACTGAGCTAGATAAATTAAAACTGTATCCCGCCCCCACCTTTTTTGGGAACTCCATAGTCCGTCCATTGTGGAGGACACATGCTGATCATGAAGCCAGAGATCATGCTATACCTGTTATGTTAACTGGGATTTATACATTTAGATTATATGAGTGTATATACATGTATTTATTTATGACTGAATATTTGAGAAGCTGTATGTCTTGCAGTAACCAAAAGTGGACACTCCATCAATTTATTAAATGTCCACCAGATACAGCAACGCAATTCCTTTTTCTCAGATCAAGCTTATTTGAAGTCGCTATTATCTTTAAAGCATGGACAAATACCGAGGACTTGTATATTTTGGGTAGAGATGTTGCTGCTGGAAGAAAAGCTCCCAGTTTTCTGTGTGTGGTGGTGTGAAGAGGTGGTTCATAAAACCCTTCACCAGAAACTTTAAATACAAGCAACAGAAAATGAATTACAATAAAGAAAAGCAAATACAACCTCTGCTTTCATGAAGTGGAGAAATGTTAATGCAGAGGAACTGGAACCTGTTGAACTAAACTGAAAGAAAATTGCTTTTCTTAAAAGCGCTGAAAGACAGACTACTCATTTGGCAGGGATAGTGGTGCAGTGTTAGCAGAGATCTGACTGAAGTTTATAGAGGTATTATGCAGAGTAAGAGGAAATGAATTGAAATACTTGGTTTCCCCCTGTCAACGTTATACATGCTTATGTAGATGAGAGGGAATTAGTTCTGCATAGCTGATGAAGTCACTGTTAGAGCCCTTTTTCACCAGCAACTACCCCATGGCCATTTTCCATCACCCTAAAATTCTAGAGGAACATCCTGACATTTCCTTTGTGAATTATTTGAGAGCACAGAATTGCCAGAGGGTGTCTCTGCATCAACTGAATGCAGCTATAGAGTAGATTTCTAATTTTAAGAGATTTGTCAACTATCTTTTCCTACCGTGACATGCAGCTTGGAATGCTTCTCAGTGCCACCTATTAAACCCTAGACATCTGTTTATTTCTAGAATGCATGTATATCTGTAGTAGGTTCCAAATATACAAAAATAACATTCTGTTTTTTTACATTAATCCTTTGTGGTTTAATTTAATAGAGTAGGATAATGTTTGGTGTTCTCAGAACTTGGTCACTCCTATTTCACCTCACAGGTGACTTCAGTCTTTGGACACTGAAGAGGAGTCAGCTATAAGTTTAGTTTAAAAGAAGCCAAGACTGCCCCATGGGTGTCATCATCCTTGTCCCTGTTTTCAGGGCTGTTGAGTTTATTCTATGAAGAGCAAATCAAACTGCAGCATTACAAGTGGTGCATTACTACATAGGAATGGTCTGTAAAGGAGGATGAAAAAACAGCAAGGATTTTGTTAGACAGTGTTATTCAGTATTTGGAAGAGACACCGTAACTCTTTTCACAGGTTTATAACAAAACAGATTCAGTCCAGTAATGCTAGCCATTAAACAGCATCCTTTAAAATCCCCAGGGCCAAAGAAAGTGCATCCAGATAATTTGGAAAAGCTGAGTGGTGAGTATTCTGCTGTGTAGGTCTCACTTTTAACATGTCTGAACAAAATTGCCAGCCCACCAGATACCTTCAGTGAGGGGAAAATGCTGGAGAGGGGAGTTGTGTACACACCTAACACCAGTGCTGCACCAGAGTGATTATAGAGACTCCTCCAGAGTCATGCTTAGCCTGAAGGACTGTACCTGGGGATTTTATTGCTTACTCAGTCTTTGTGTGCTTCCACTTCCCATCTAGCTCCNGCACTGGACCAGGCTGCCCAGGAGGCTGTGGAGTCTCCTTCTCTGGAGACATTCCAGAGCTGCCTGGACACATTGCTGTGTGACCTGGTCTAGGTGATCCTGCTCTGGCAGGGGGTTGGACTAGATGATCTTTCTAGGTCCCTTCCAACCCCTGACATACTGTGATTCTGTGATTTTGTGATTCTGTTAATGCTATGTACATCCCCATCTCCACAACCTCTCCCCTCTATTTATTTATTTATTTTTTTAACTTCTGGAGAAGTTTCAGAGACTAGAATATGTGTTTTGTCTCTAGTTTATTAGATTATCTATGCTGACAGTGCTGTACAACACAGACTTATGGGCTATATCTGGGTTTTGTTATGGGCTCCTGGGGAGGAGAGGTTAGGAAGACAGCTGGATCTATAGATGGGCAGGTGGACTGGGCTGTCTGCCCTGAGCAGTCGGATTGCTGTTGCTGCCTGGGGAGGTAAGAGCAGATTGAAGGTGGTGGACAGTGGTACACCAGAAACAATCACTGGCTCCCACTGCCAGCAGTTTCAGCCTGACCCTCTGCATCAAGTTGTGGTAGGCAGCAATATTTTGCTTCTCAGGCACTGGTTGCCACCTGAAAACTGCACTCTGCCTCCTTGAGGGATAAGGTGCTGCATGAGCTGGATGGAAATGCTGGAAAAGCCAGGCTTTAGGGTAGGACATGATGTTATCTATGTTGGGATTGAATTTATAGGCATTGGAATAAGTGTATAAAACTAATACTAACTGGTTTGAGTTTGTGGAAAATACATCTGATAAAATGAACTCAATGTATTTACATAAAGTGACAAGTTCAGTTGATGGATAAAGATGTAATAGCCTTCGGTTAAATATTTAACCATTCAACCCTCATTTTGGTTCATGAGCTAAATCAAAGCGAAATCAAAGGATCAGCTGCCACCTGACTAAATGACAGGTGCCTAATGTAACTGTAAAGATGGAGCTGTCTTTCTATAGTGAAGTTTGCAAATAAGCTGCTGGCTCTTCACTGATCTTTTTATTGGTGACATAAAATAAAAACCACATTACCCCTGCCAATCTATGAAGAATCACAAAACCAGGGCTTGCTAGGCTTGAAAGGACGCCAGTGATCAGACAAACTGACTTACAGGGCAGGAAGGATACTTCTGATTAATTCTTGTTTGAGCTGCAACACAAAAAGAGCATTCCATGCAAATTTAAAAATTGCTAGTGATGGAAAAATGTTTCCTTCCCCTGCCACTGACATACAGCAATTAGTAGTATGACAAATAACAGAGACAATGATCTGGATAGTTTGGTAGGCTGAGTTTCGTTAATGGCAGTTCTGAAGTCAAAGTCATCCTGATAGGAAACATGAATAACTCCCATTGGGCATGTCCTGTGTGAAATGAAGAGAGTGTTGCAGCAGATAATCAGCTCAATATGAGTTCTCAATGTAGCCGTATGCCCAGAAAGGACTATTGTGATTCTTGCATGTTAATACTGAGGTGCTCTGCCTAGGGGCAGAGGTTATGGTATGTATTTGGCATTGGTACAACTCCTACTGGAATACCCATGTCTGTGGATATTCTGGTTTGTTTGAGAATGCTCATGAATCAAAGATGATGTTGACTGTGACTAGAGAAGAGCCAGAGAAATCTGTAGTGGGCTGAGAGCTATATACTGTGGTGTGTGTATTTGGATTAGGTTGTCAGTAGGAAAGTTGGGCAAAGTGTAGGCAATGCTAGAATCATGATTACATTTCTCCCCCACTGCCCCGAAAAATAAACTGTAATTCAACACTGAATTATTTCAGGGGTGTCATATGGCTTGAGTTATGTAGCAGTTTTTGCTTCCAAGTTCCATATGGTATGAATCTATTATATAGAATCATAGAATGCTTTGTGTTAGATGGGGCCTTTAAAGGTCATCTAGTCCATTACCCTGCAGTGAGCAGGGACATCTAGGTCAGGTTGCTCAGAGACCTATCCAGCCTGACCTTGTTTCCAGGAATGGCATATCTACCATTTCTCTGCAACCTATTCTTGCATTACAACACCTTCGGTGTAAAAAAAAAAAGTATTCCTTGTTTATAGCCTAAATCTACCCTCTTTTAGTTTAAAATCATTACCCTATGTCCTATTGCGACAGTCCCTGCTAAAATAGCCTGTCCCCATCTTTCTTATAGGCTCCCTTTAGATACTGAAAGGCCAAAATAAAGTCTTCACAGGGCCTTCTTTTCTCAAGCCTGAACAAACCCAGTTGTCTCAGCCTGTCCTCATAGGAGTGGTGGTCCAGAGATCTGATCATTTATGTGGCCCTCCTCTGGACCTGCTCCAACAGCTGGCTCACATCGCTTTTCATCCACTGTTACCCCCAAGACCTTCTTCACAGGGCTACTCTGAATCCCTTCAGTTCCCCAGCCTATACTGACACCAAGGGTTGTCCCAACCCAGGTGCAGGACCTATTTCACTTGCTGGTCAGATTAGCTGTATTTCTAGTTCTGTGTATTTGCACAGAAGCCATCTGACAAAATTTGCTTCATATGCCAGATTCTGAGCTAACTTGCGCCATACAGTGCTTGTGAACATTGAAATCCCGTAAGATGTTGCACTTCAAGAACTTTAGGAGTCCTGACAAAACCAAACCAAAACCACACAAAAACACCCCATGTTAGCAGTGACTGAAATGGACTGAGCTGCAGCAATGCTTTCATGTCAGTGGTGATCACCAGTGGATCTCTGGCCATGCTTTCTGGTGAGCTTGTTTTGGGATAGTCCTACCTGCAGCAGTCACCTACACATCAGTGCAGTATTGGCATGTCTAGCTGGCCAGATGGGCCTCACTAGTGCTTACCTTGAGAGCAAACTGTGGCCTACAGTTTTTCTCCCTTCACAAGCAAGAATGCTTTTTTGCAGGCTTTTCTTGTATGAAATGATACATTCTTGAAGACCTGAATGTAATTGAGAGTGTCTGTAAATCCACATAATTTCTGTAGATCTATTACTCTTCAGTAATAAACTGTGTCAGCTTGCCATGTCTTATTTTCAGGCTGAAATACCAACGCATGTATTTGATTGCTTTAAAAAAGGTGTCTTCCCAGCTGCAATACAAAACTCCTTTAGACCAGAAGGAAAGATATGTTTTTTTTGAGCTTTTTTCATTGTTTTTCCATTATGTGTCTATTGTAGGTGCTGGTTTTAGCATGATCTCATTAGCTGAGCACTTGTCATGTTATCAAGGCTCTATTTGATTTTTAAGTCTTTTCTTTCCAGCATGACTTCTGCTCTTTCACAAAAAATTGAAACAAAACACCCAACCCAAAAAAACCAATTTAAATTCATGCCTTTTTTTGCACTTTCCTGCCAAATCAGCTTTGTTTGAGATCCTTTATGGTATAGTAAAATAAAAACAAACCTTGATCTGATATAGTGCTTTGAAGAAAATCGTGTGTACTGAGTTATGCTATGAAATAAAGCCTTCATAATATATTGATTCAAATAAAAATTTCTAGAGACATGTGAATACTTGCCTCAAAAAAATAAGGAATCCAATGCTTTATTTGCAGAAGTAACCAATTTCAGATGTAAAAAAGCAAATAAAAAACATACCTGAGCAATGTAGACTTACCATTGTTTTGCAAAAACAATAGTTGAAAAGAGAGTAAAAATACAAAATAAATTAAAAATGCTAGAAATACCAAACAAGGCCTGGTTTTAGTTCATGTTATGATTTTTCAATCTAAATATGAAGTGACTTTAACCTAATAATCAGTTGTTTCTTGCAATTATCTGGTCTGCCTGCAAGATGATAATTAAAATGAGTCATGCATGTAAAAGAAAATTGAATCTTTCGCTCCCTTGACTTATTTTTCTTCCATAAATTCCTTTTCAGAGTGGCTTGCTTTCAAATTCTGCCAGAAATTGACATACCAGTATATTAAGTCATAAAACTGCTAGGTACAACTTCAGAGCAACTCTGTGTACAAATACTATGTAGAGCTGAAAAATTCAGCATATAGTTCACTTTACCTGAGCTTAGAACCTGCAATGTTTGTAGAGTCGGTAAAGAGAACCAGAGATCTCCAAGGGAATGGTGAGGCCTTCAGAATTAATCCATGTAAAGTGTTGCACCTCTCCTGCCTGCCTTTGGAGTGGAGGTACCTGACTGGTGGATGCTGGTCATTAATCTCTGCCAACTTGGGATCCTCTCCTGAGGATGTGCAGGTGAAATATCTGTGCCTTGCCCTGAAGTCCCACAGCATATTGGTTATAGAGATAGTGTCACCTCCTTTGTATGCAATTTGGTATGTTTCAAGTGAAAATGGATTACATGTATTCATATCTCTCTGCAGGCTGTGGGACCCATGTGCGGTCACCACCTCAGAGTGGTTTGTCCTCACTTCCAGGATACATAATAGCCTAAGAGAGCAGAGTTGGAGATATTTCCCCTCTTACTGAAGCTGGCCCACTGATAGACATAAGAGAGCCAGGAAGAGGAGAGGAGAAACTGGTCGAGGAAACCTGGTTTTCTGTGTCTTTAGTTGGTGCTTGCATTTGGGATTGGGGCCTGCGGTCAGGAGTGGGGAATTACCATTTCTGGTCCCTTTGCTTAGAAACATGATTGGTTTTAGGTGACTTCTTAAATATATACCAATATTAAATGCGCAAAGGGTCTGGAAAGTGTAAAGCATCACATCCATCCATGATTTAATAAAAATTTAAGGTTGTTGTCTGTCACTGGTGATGAAGGTGGTGTTGGGCTTCTGGTGTAGTTCTGTGTGCATGAAGAGTGCCTGTGTTTTGGGACTGGTGAAAGAAACTCTCCAGCCCAACAGAGACCCAGCTGCTGACCTGTCAGTGCTGTGGAGTGGGCAGGCATGTTGGCTGCTGCCCCGTTGTCTTGTTAGACTTGCATTTCAGAAGCAGACTTTCTCCCAGCTCTAAGTGCCAGCACGAGCTACTTCATGTTAACTACACCAGCTGTATTTGAAAATTTCACTCACAGTATCATCAGTAAAAGGGAATTACATGCTATCTGCTAGCATATTTTGGAAGTATTCGATGTGATGTATCCTTTAGTATCCTTTATCACTGTGAGGCATTCCATGGATTCAAGACTGGATTATTTCCAAGGAGCTGAAAATGTTGGCTGCAGTAAAAATCGCTATCCCTGACTACTTTCTATTGTACATCAAAGGAAGTAATCTTAGTTTTCTTAAACATGCTAGGTTTAAAGGTAATACTCATCTATTCTCTATTGTATCTTTTGCTCTTGATGCTTGCTTAAGAAGATTTACTTTGAGTTGTGCTAATATATTAGTTTTTCTAAAGAAATTGTTAGGAATAGACTTTAAAAAAAAAGGTTTTGTTTTCTAAAATTGGTAATCCTCTCCTGAAAAAATAAAAGACTCTGTTCCATGCTAGATGAGAAAATGAGATTTACCCAGAAGTTGACTTCAAAAGTTTAACAGTTATATTTTTCAGAAATTTTTTTTCTTAGATAAGATCATAAAGACTTTAATTAAAATTGGTTTAAATTAGTTTCTCTGATTATCAAGAGTCAGAAATAGCATCCAGACCACCAGGTTCCTGTTTATAATTAAAATAACCCTTAAAAAAGGTTACTCTATGTTCAAGTGTTGCCATTTGGTAGTGGCTATTTTATGTAATTCCACATCAAAGAAAATCAGCTGCAGTTGTGTTTTTTTTTTAAGGCTATCTGACTTATACTTTCTACAGACTGAAAAAGTTAATGTTTAAACAAGTAGAATCAAGGGTTAACTTCTCTTTAAATGACTGGTTAAATATTTTTCCAATTAAGCAGTGGATTTTATCTGACCCCGTAGAGTGTGGTGGGGACCCTTAGGGCTTGATCTTTTCTAAGCTATACTTGATGTAAGAGGCTAATGTTTATAGATTAAACTCTTCAGTTTAAGGTAATTTTTTCCTGAGATACAGTTTATGTTGTTGCCAGAGAAGGGTCGTGGTGTTTTTTTTATTGTTTTTTTTTCTTGTTTATTTCCTAAAACATTGAAAATACTTTTAAGTTACTGATGCAGTTAGCCAAAGGTCCATGGAGCTTCGCTTGCTAGAGATGCAGTTGACAGGTGCAGAGGCACAGAAATATGTATATATTGGAAACACATTTATTTAATTTAAAAACAACTCTTTGGTGGATGGGTTTAAAATCTGGAATATCTTGGAGATTTTTTGGTATTTATCCTGCAGAATTGAAACTGAGCTTCACTGTATTTAGCATATAAGTGGCCTCATGAGAATTAATTAAAACTGTGACCATACCAGATTTTCTCCACACCACTTGTAATAAGAATATGACATGGAGAGGCGAGCTAGAAAAAAGGATCATCTTAATTTGGTATCTGATCAGGAACAGGAGCAGGTTGGGGTTTTTTCCTTTTGTAAGGAGGCCAGTTGTATCCAGGGAAAAAAACAAAACTTCTTTTCTGGGAAGGCAAATCTTGCTGTGGTTGAGTAGGAGCAAAGAAAGTCAGCCTCTGCTAAAGGCCTTCTGACCCAGTGAACTAAAACATACTGCCATTTCCAACAGGATCCAGTGCTGGCATGCTTCAGAAAGCTTGATGTAGTCAGCAGAGGGCCACTGAGCTACTCCTTGAGTTTGTTAGCTGGTAGATAAGTTTAAGCAATTTTAATTCCTGTTCTTTAATTAAGCTTGTAATTCTAAACTGCTGTTTAAAGTGCGTGTGGAATTCTGGGAAGTCCTGAGTTCTTGCATAGTGGAAATGAAAGATGTAGGTTTGATATAAATTAAATAGATTTAATTACTGTGTATTTGATAAAGGTTTAATATTTTGTATAGGTTAAATATTGGGTATTCTAAAAAAGGTAGGTTGGTAAATCATTAGCAGTTATTAGCATGTACTTTAAACTTATTTTTCTCAGAAAAATTGAGATAAGTAGCAGGCACTAGCTATAATATCCCATTGCAGCATCATGTTTTCTAACTAAACCGTGAAATTTGCATTTTTCCCTGAAATAGGATAATTTTATGAACACATCTGTAAACTACATCCAGTTCTTGGTTACTAGACAAATTACTGTGAGTATGTCTGTGCTAAAAGATTTAGGACACAATACCAGTATGCTCTTGTTACTTAATTTACAGATGTTTTATTTTAATGAAATACTGTGCTACAAATTTAACTGTTTTATGTGTCAGTAAATATTTTTTTTTTATATTAACTGTTGTACCCTTCAATCACTTCAAACAAACAAGTGAGCTAATAATATTTTTAGGTAGGTCTGTTCTAAATCTTAAAGAGTTTCTGTTTATCCTCTGCTGTGACTGCAGAAGCCTTGACATAAGAAATTATCAAGTCCAAGTATTTGTTCACCACTGCAGTCCTTATAGATATCAGAGATGTCTGGATTAATCAGAAAAAAATTGACTCCTGTCAAATGATACAAGAAAAAAATGTTACCGATTTGGCAAATTAGAGATTTTAAAATCCCATATACGCTAATTTTAGAATCCCATAGATGAAGCAAGCTTTTCAAATGGTACGTGAAGAGGCCAGTTTTGAGAGTGGCCCAACACCTAGATCCCCCAGAACTGAGGGAGGGATACCCTGGCTCAGCTCCTGGCAAGCCCTGCTCCCAGAGTAACACAAGAGAAAACATACCCAAGGCTTTTAAATGAAAGTGTCTTTTTTCATGTGCTGGTGTAATGGAGGGAAGGAGGTGGGACTGCTTGGCCAGGTGCAAGGCAGAAGAGGGAATGCCTCTGTCTTGTTCCTCTTTGGGTGGCAAGAAACCTTCAAACTAGTTTGGCTGCTCCTGAAACTGCATCCTTGGGGTTACATTCAGTAATTTCTTCTACCAGATGCTTTTCTTTGGGCGCGAAAGGGGCTACTCATCATTTTAATCAAAGGAGGTCAGTGGATACAGGAGACTGTAAGATGTTTGAGAGTTTTAGGAACAGATCTCAGCCTTTGCTGCCAGTAAAGGCCATGACATGACTGATACCATGAAACTAGCCTTGCTCTGCTTCAGATCAAAGCTTTGCAATCTGCTCCCCATCTTATTTCTACTTCCAGATAACTGGGGACAAGCACAGCAGGACACTGTCTGTCTGACACATCTAAATAAGTTGTTAATGCGGAGATTCCTCTTCAAAGCATTCACCCATTACCCACCCCTGTGGTTATGTTTCGCAGATGGAAAGAAGCCATTTTGTTTTCACAACTTCTGTTGTTACCATTTGATTCTCCCCTGGGTATCTCTTTTTACAGTAGCAGAATTGTTACTTTTGGAGAGAGGAAAATAAGCTGGTCTGTTCCTGGAAACTGCAGTAGTACTTTAAGCAACAAGGAGAGCTGTGGTGCTGTGGCCCCTGTACGTAGTACTCTGGATTGAGGAGTGACTGGGAGACATGGCACTGGGCACGCTAAATGAATGCTTCCAGATACAAGGCTATACCCTGGAAAAACATTAATGGAAGATGCAGTTGGCAGCAGTGAGGGGTAAGTGCTATCACAGAATCAAGCCTAGCTCCTCCTGAGACCTATTGAAATATTTGCTGTCTTGCAGTGATATACTCAGTGATTGAGTTACTTATGCAGTGACTCTGGATGTCTCCCTTCTGTGTGCTTATCTGCTGTGGAGATCATCCACTTCTGCATCTACTGGTGGTAGACAACAACTTCCTGATTCAGTTCAGATGAAGAACACTCGAGCTCTATTTACCTGCCATGCACTGAGGTGTCACGCTACTCCTACCTACACATATAACAGGCATATGCTTATGAGTACATCGGTACATTCAGGCACAGTCTGAAAATCACTTGGGGTCTTCTGTGGCCCCTNCACCTAAAAAAATAAAAAAAATCCATTGTGCGGGCTCAAGGGTACTATCCACTGTCCTCTTTTTATCAGCGTGCTTGTAAAAGGCACTGATGAGGAGCGTGGGTGGAGCCCTCTCTGGATCTTCCTTCGTGAAGCCTAGCCATACATCGGTACATGCTGTGAAAGCTACAGTTATTTCTGACTTGCAGAGTGATTCCCCTGTTCCAAGGGAATCAGAGTTTCCCATTGCTTTGTGAACACACTTCTTGTGTTTACGTGAAGGAAGAGTGACTAGTGCTTGTGTGACAGTGGTAGTGGGCAGAGCTGGGTGGAATTACACAGCGTATCATGATTCCTGCCAGTGAGTTTGTGATGCTTCTTTTTGCATCTGGAAACTGCTGATGATAATTCCATTTTGCCAGCCTGTGTGTGAGGATACAGTGGGAAATGGGGTTTTTTTCTTTGTTTGTTATTTTAAGGCTTTATTTGGATAAGTTTTTTAAATTTTATTCATCATTTCAGTGGTCACCCATAATGGAACTGAAGCTAGGACTAGGGGAGTGGCTATGACACTTTTTATACATTTGTGGCTGGAGAATTTGTTGCTCTTTGGTTTGTTAAACAAAACAGGGAGGTCTTGCAAATGCAAATCACTGAGCTAGGCTACAGAAAGACATCAGCGAGTGTTGTACTGGTTTATGTAAAGTACAGCTATGAACTTTAATACTATGTTAAACATGTGAAACATAACCTTCATGACTTTTTATGAGAGTTTTGGGCAAATGTGTGATGATTTTATGCTGATGATATTAAAACATGCAAGAAAAGTATTTTTTGCACGGATCTCAGCTTTCAAATGCTACTTAAGGTACAAATTCTATTTCATACCTTCAATTTATAGTTTGTGACTTTGTTCTCCAAACACTCTATTAAAATATCTTGCCGTGTCTTGAGATCTACAGTATCTGCACTGGGAGAATTTATTTGAATTTGAGAATTTNNNTGGGTTGGTTTTTTTTTGTTTTGTTGTGGTGTGGGGGGGGGGGGGGGGGGGGGGAATTTGTAAATCGTGAAAGCATTCCTTATAACTGTAAAGGTCATTCACTCTCTTGTATTAATTTGAAAAGTATTCCTCTTTCATTTTAGTATCAATATTGAGTACTTTAGGAACTTTCTGCTCTGAACAGTTGTACAATTTGAGTAAGGATCTAGTTGTCTGTCAAGTAATAGTTCAATATCATGCACTTTTTCAGTCTTGGTCCTTATTTACTGCAGATGTTATCAGTATATGTAATTTCTGAGGGAGCACAGCAAAGGGAGAAATATGGAGGGCAAAAAGCAGATGAAGGAGGGGGATGGTTGTTCACAGTGTGCTGAACATCCACAGTGCAAAACTATTGCAGTGCTCTGCTTCCTGGAAGCAAAAGTCCCATTCTTATGGATTTGTGGATCCTGATGTAAGGAAAAAAAGAAAATTGTAATGTTTACCTGAAATTTTATTTTCTCTGAAGGATAAATTTGCATCAACTAAGTCAGCTTTGTTAATATTGCTAAAAAGAAGAAATTGACCTTTTTGAATTTGAATGCATAGGTAGAACATAGCGTGTTTTGCAGGCTATGAGAAATTAATTGAAGTATGTTTGAAATAATCTACTATTTAGGAAAATACCTCTTATTGGAAAATGTGGAGCTTATGTTGTGTGATATACACTCACAAAAAGTGGTGATGTACAAGGAAAGTGAACAACCAAATGAAGATCTGGATACAAGTGAGAAGTGGGTATTTCAGATTTAATTTGCCTTTGTGGCAGTTCGAACTTTTATTCCGTTGATTAACAGTAAGAAATTTGATTCACTGTTTTCTTTTGACTTTTCCAGCTGCACTCTTACTCATGCTCAATGTGTGCTCTCCATGGTTTCAGTCTATTCCAGGCTTCAACACAGACGAGAAAGCAAACAACCCCTGCCATCCAAAACCAAACTAAAACAAATCCCCTCTAAAAGAGTTCTCCTTGCTGCCCCCC
>VWZO01014717.1:44336-74727 GCA_013396975.1 Bucco capensis
TCCCCTGCTGTGACATACATACTCTGTGTTGGGATGTGAGGTATTCTTTAGTCAAATTTTATATACTGTTCCTATCCAGCAAGCTTTAAAGGTTAATTGCCTTTGCTAGTTAGGTGGGACTGAACTACATCTTTAAGGGATGTTAAAAGAAAATTAATTTGCTTTATAGTTTCAAAACAGGGAATGATTTTGGTAAGGAGAACTTTATATCCAGTGCCTGGAAAACTTCCAGAAATATTTGAGAGGCATAGATAAATTTTTGAAGAGAAACCATGGAATTCAAAAGTGTAAAGCATACTTTCTACCAATAATGTGCTTATACTTCCCTTCCATCTTTTTGTTTTCAGCGTTTTATTCTTGCTCCTTCTCAGACTTCTTTATTTTTTCCTTTTCTGAACCATGACTATTCTCTTTGTGGTCCTTAAGAAGAGGAAGTGCAGGTGTTAACAGTTTACACTGTATAAGCCTTCATCTTGTAGAGTCACATTGTACTTGAGATTCTTTTGCTTAATTTGGGGTTTATTTAGTTTTATATCCCAAAACTCATTTCTGAAGGTACTCCAGGGTGTACGTTTTCAGTGTGGCCTCAGTTACTAGGAGTCAAACACAAGACACTGGCTCTATTCTGTTGTTTAAAAGGAGATGTTTGTTTAGTTCTAGAAAATGTGGGAACTCTGTTGGAGCCAGTGTTGCAAATTTGCTGTAATCAAAACCTAATGAGACTCAATGTAAAGGAAAAAACCCCCAAAATATGCTACTGAAACAAGAGTTTTACAGATGGCCCTGGGGAGATTATTTTTAGACATGTAAACTGGTTGTTATCAGTAACTCTTTCACTTGAAATTCAACCAGTGCTTTGACAATTTTTCTGCTTAGCCACTTGAAGACTAAATTGGGATGTTTTACAAATAGTTCTTTTTTTATCTAGAACTCTTGTTTTCGAGATCTACAGATATGAAATAAATCATAAAAAAACCAAGTTGATTTTTTCAGCAGTAGAGAAACAATACTATATGCTGTCTGTGAAACAGATTTATCAAAATCATTGGAGGCTGCTGAGCACAGCTCTAGAAAATCATTATACAAATAGAAGAACAGTCTTTGTCAAGCCTTACGGGTCATCTACTTAAAATAGGCCCCAATAGTAGAAAAACTGCAGATTAAAGAACAGTGTACTCTAGGCTTCCTATAGCTTGAGTTTTGAAATCTGGTTTTCCCAAAGCTCTGTAGAGATTACAAGCAGTAAGCTGATTATATTTTGTTTGCTGTGAACAAATCAGGAGTTTGGAAATACAGAAACAAGAAAGCAACCATTGATCCTGGTGTTACACAGGAACATCTATCTTGACTTTCAAAGGCAGCTAGCTGTCTGGCTGTGGAAAGATTGTGTGAGCTTGTTGTGGATGTGTCAATCCTGAGAGATCTATGACTTTTGGCTGACGTGTTTTCCAATTTCATGTATAGTAGAGCTTGCTCTAGTCCTTCATGAGGGAAGAAAAATCAAAACAGAAAAAAACCCAAACAACGAAAATGAAACATACGGTGTTGGCAGATGTGTTATGAGGCCATTAAAAGTATATTCCTTTCTTCTTTTTGGAGAAAGATATGCTATTTTCCTGAACAGAAGTATCAACTTTTGGTTTATTTTTGTAAAGACATAATATATACACTGCATATGTAAGTGTATAATTTCCTTTGCCTTAGATAAAGCAAGTTATGGTGCTATTCTAGAGTGCTCACATAGACAACCAGTACTAAAAGTTGGGATCCTGAAAAAAGTAATGATGGAGACTGAATTTATTAAGAGGTTGGGAGGGGAAGGAGGACCCCATTTGGAGTATTGCATTCAGCTCTGAGGCTCCCAGCATAAGAAGGACATGGAGCTGTTGCAGTGAGTCCAGGAGGACCATGAAGATGATCAGAGGGCTGGAGAAACTCTCCTATGAGGGCAAACAGAGAGTTTGGGTTGTTCAGCCTGGAGAGGACTCTGGGGAGACCTTATAGCAGCCTCCCAGAACCTGAAGAAGGGCCCTTCAAGAAAGCTGAAGAGTAGCTTTTTACAAGGGCATCTAGTAACAAGGTAAGGGTCAATGGCTTTAAATGGAAAGAGAGTAGATTTAGATTAGATATAAGGAAGAAATCCTTCACTACAAGGGTGGTGAAGCACTGAAACAGGTTGCCCAGAGAATTGTGGATGTCCCGTTTCTAGCGTTCAGGGCCACACTGGATGGGGCTTTGAGCAACATGCTCTAGTGGAAGGTGTTCCTGCCCTTAGCAGAGAGGTTAGAACTAGATGAGACAGTCAGCATGGCTTCACTAAGGGTAGATCCTATCTGACAAACCTAGTGGCTTTCTGCGATACTGTGACTACCTCAGTGGACAAGGGACAACCTGTGGATGTGATCTGTCTGGACTTGTGCAAGGCCTTTGACACAGTCCGCACAACATTCTATTGGCCAGGTCAGAGAGCTATGGATTTAATGGGTGGAATGTTTAGTGAATAAGGAACTGGCTGGCTGACCGCATCCAGAGGGTAGTGGTCAATGGCTTGAAGTCCAGCTGAAGATCAGTGACAAGTGGTGTCCNCATGGACCTGATGGAGCAGGTCCAGAGGAGGGCCACGAGAATGATCAGGGGGCTGGAACACCTCACCTATGAAGACAGACTGAGGGAGCTGGGATTGTTCAGCCTGGAGAAGAGAAGACTTCGGGGGGACCTACTAGTAACTTTCCAGTACCTAAAGGGAACTTTCAAGAAGGCTGGAGAGGGTCTGTTTGCAAAGGCCTGTAGTGAAAGGACAAGGGGCAATGGTTTTATATTGGAGAGGAGTAGATTTAGACTTGATACTAGGAAAAAGTTCCTTACCAGGAGGGTGGTGGAACACTGGTACAGGTTGCCAGGGAGGTGGTTGAGGCCCCATCCCTGAAGGCATTCAAGGCGAGGCTTGACAGGGCTCTGGGCAACCTGATCTAGTTGGGGATGTCCCTGCCTGCTGCAGGGGGTTTAAACCAGGAGCTATAAACCATCCTTCTAAACTAAAGGATCTGTTTAAACAAGTGTTTATTTAAGTCCTGTACAAACAAACACATAATAAAGAGCTATATGCTGTAGAAAGGCGATACATGGAATGGGCTGTGGGCAAGATTTTTCTTTTCCAGGATGTTTTGTTGTCATGTGACTGGTAGATGTGTATTTTTAAATTACTAGAAAGACAGCTATTAATTTAGAGAATGGAACCAGAGTGCATAAATGCCAGAAATTACCTGTGTTGAGTAAACGAGGTGTAATTTATGATCTCTGTCTCTTGCTCTTGGTTTTCTTTCTCTTTGAAAACTTCCTTCTTTTTCACTTTTCTTCTTTTAAAAAAAAAAGAGAGAAGCACCTTGTGATGTGCTTTGAAGTCTAATTTAGTGTGATAGGTACTTAAATCTCTGCACATATGATAGTGTTGTTTTTGGCAGTACCAGCAGGATACTTGAACTGATTAGTGCGTAACAACAAGTTTTAGTGGAGTAATGTTGTCTTCATATGCTGAATCGAGTGTTCAGCCTACTGTCTAGGTAATCTGACATTTCCATTTACTTCAAAGCAGGTACAGAAGAGAAAATTGCCTTGTTATTCGTGCTGCATTCTCTGTGTCCTGACAGGCTGTCAGAATGGCTTTTGTGTCTCGTATCTGACAAAGTGAACTGCCTTACAGTCTAATGGAAAATTTCTTAATACAGGCCTATTTAAGCACATTTTGGGAAAAATCGGCAGGAAAGAAGCAGTGCTGATTGGAATTGAGAGCTAACAGGGGATTTCCATTAGCACAATAGCCTCCTGCTATAGCATTAAGGAGTGCCTCAGACTGGAACGATGGAGACACTGGCTTCCTCATTTCCCAGACAGCAGCTGAAGGCAATACTCTAGCAGGCCCCTGCTTACCAGCTAAGTTGCTCAGAAGTGCATTGTTAAACATCTGTTGAACTAGTCTCTTTTACTGCCCCTCCACAGGCTTTTAAAGGTAAACAATAAGGTTAGTGACTTAGGCTATTTTTTTCCTACTTATTTGTATTTTTTTAAACTTTCAAACCACTAGCATCCCCTTAAGCAGCAAGCTAGTGAATTTTTTTTATCTAGATCATGGAATCATAGAATGGTTTGGATCATAGGGGACCTCTGGAGGTCATCTAGTCAACCCCCCTGCAGTGGGGGAGTTGCGCTTAGCGGTCAAGAGTTGCCCTTAGTAAAGTCCTCTTCTCATCATTTTTCACTTGGTCCTTTCCAGAGACCTCAGCATACTATTTCAGCTCCTGTGTGATTAACTTATCTTGCTCTTTCACTGATTTTAATACCGTACTGTGCTCAGGTAAGAACTGGGATGTTGCTAAACTAAAAAGTCAGCATTGTTCTTCTCTTTGTTGGGGATTCTTTAGAGGACTAGGGAAGGGAAAATGTAAAACTACACTACTTCTTTCATTATATGTATGTATATTTTTCTTTTCTTTTCTTTTCTTTTAAAGGTGCTGGGGAAAATGAAGGGCATTGTAAATCAGTAAATAAAATCTTAAAGAGGAAAGCTGGTCAATTAAACCTTAATCTCCACACAGTTTTTTAACAACTTGTTAAACAGTTGCTTTATAAGCACCTCTAGGATAATAAAATTGATAAGCAACCAGTATAGGTTTATCAAGATCAAACTGTGTCAGACAATTTTAATTTCCTTCCTTGGCATTATAGCTAGCCTAGCAGATAAAAGATGAGCACTAAATGGATGAGGTGTCTTGAGTTTGTTGTTTGTTTTTTTTTCATGCAGTAACTGCAAGTGATATTCTTGACTTTCTTACACATGATTCATAGATTATGGCTAGAGAACACCAGATGAAATCATTGTAAAGTGAACACACATGTGATTGAAAGTCTCCTGTCATTAATGGCTCTGTGACAATTGAGAGGCTGTTTCAGATAGGTCCAGTGCATCTTCTGTTTGGTTTTGGTCTGTAGGCACTTGGCTAGTAGAATACAGAGAATATATTTGCAACCCAGGAAGCTGGGTTGTTGTATTAATGTGCTGAAGTTCTAGACAAGTTCAGAGTGATGAACCGTGGTCTGCAGACCCTGTGAATCCACTAGTTGCTTGTAAAGAGCCATGAAGGGTAACTGATAAAAGCAAGCCTATTATCAGTAAGCCTAAATTCACTACCCAGGGTCCTGTGCCACAACTGGAAAATGTAAAGGGATTCCCACATGGGGAAAATTTTGGTTGAAAAGCAGTTATTTTGACAATTTAGAGCGGTAGTTGAAACACAGGGAGTTGAAATTCCAAAAGGTGAGCACAGCTTGCTATGTTTTGGATCCATGTTGAAAGAGGAGTAAAAAGCTGAAGTACCCTAGCCAATCAAACCCAAGAGTTTATAGTCAAAGGACAAATATTGTCTGAGATGTATGAATAACGAGCATCACATTTAAGAGCACATAGCTGTTACTCTGTGCTTGGCACTAATGAGTTCTCAGGTAGAGGACTGTATACAACAGCTGTAATGAACAGCGTTGATTGTACGACCTGCAAGAAAATTTTGAAGGAAACGGCTTTTTTTTTCATCTCAGAGGAAAAAAAAAAAACAGGTGTTGTGGGCAAGACGTCTTATGAGAAGTGAAAAGCTTTATAAAAGATACTGTCTTCCATTAGAGGAGGGCAGAAAAAATGTAGCATGACTACATGGATGGATGAAATTTAGCCCTCTAAGTGTTCTCAAGAACTCATTCGTGTGCATAGTTAGGCACTGAAATAGATAATTAAAGATGTTGTGGAATACCCTTTGAGATCAGAGGTTTCTAGAAACAAGTTGAACACAAAAGTCTCAACGAAGTTCTAACTGTACTTGCTTGTATGTTGTGGTGGGAGTTAGATAAGATCTTCTACCTCCTCCTATAGTTTTACTAGTTATAGGAACAACTTGAGTTAAAGGAAACTAACTGGCTTCTGAAAAAAGGTGTAACTCCATAGGAGTGAGAATTCATGTGGAAAATCTTATGCCAGAGAGCAGTATGGTAGTATATTTTTTAAGTGGACTTGCTTCTGACCAGAACCAACAGGAAGCTACTAGTGGTCATGGGAGTAGAGTTTATTCTGCCTAAAGAAGACAAAGGCATTCTCAGCCATTTGGACCAATCTGTAAGTTTTATTTCCCCTTAACTCTCCTTAATAACTAAAGTAGTTTTCCCAAAACTGTTATCCTCTTGCTTTCATTTTTGTTTACTAGAAGGAACAGGTTCTCTGGGGATCCAGGAATCTCACTTGATATAGGCACCCAAGTCATAGAAGCATAGAATCATATAATGGTTTGGATTGGAAGGGACCTCTGGAGGTCATCTAGTCCAGCTCCCCTGCAGTGGGCAGGGACATCCCCAGCTGAATCAGGTTGCTCAGAGCCTTGTCAAGCCTCACCTTGAATACCTCCAGGGATGGGGCTTCAACCACCTCCCTGGGTGGCCTGTTCCAGCGTTCCACCACCCTCTTAGTGAGGAAATTTTTCCTAGTGTTCGGTCTAGATCTGCTCATCTCCAATTTGAAGCCATTGCCCCTTGTCATTTTACTACAAGCCTTTGTGGACAGGCCCTCTCCAGCCTTCTTGTAGGTACCCTTTAGGTGCTGGAGGGTCACTAGTAGGTCCCCCCAAAGTATTCTCTTTTCCAGGCTGAACAATCCCAGCTCCCTTTGCCTGTCTTCACGGGAGAAGTGTTCCAGCCCCCTGATCATTCTTGTGGCCCTCCTCTGGACCTGCTCCATCAGGTCCATGTCCTTTCTGTGTTGAGGGCTCCAGAACTGGACACAGTATTCCAGATGAGGTCTCACCAGAGCAAAGTGGCAGAATCACCTCTCTTGATCTACTGGCCATGCTTCTCTTGATGCAGCCCAGGATGCGATTGGCCTTCTGGGCTGCCAGCGTGCACTGTTTGCTCATGTCCAGTTTCTCGTCCACCAGCACCCTCAAGTCCTTTTCTGCAGGGCTGCTCTCTATCTTCTCACCCCCCAGCCTGTATTGATAATGGGAATTGTTCCGACCCAGGTATAGGACCCCTGCACTGGTCCTGTTGAAGCTCATGAGGTTCACTTGGGCCCACCTCTCCAGCTTGTCCAGGTCCTTCTGGATGACATCCCGCCCCTCCAACATATCAACAGCACCCCATAGCTTGGTGACATCTGCAAACTTGCTGATGGTGCACTCAGTGCTGCTGTCGATATCATTTATAAAAATACTAAATAGTACAGACCCCAGTACAGAACTGTGAGGGACACCACTTGTCACTGATCTCCAGCTGGACTTCGAGCCATTGACCACTACCCTCTGGATGCGACCAGCCAGTCAGTTCTTTATCCACTGAACATTCCACGCATTAAATCCATAGCTCTCTGACCTGGCCAGTAGGATGTTGTGCGGGACCTTGTCAAAGGTCTTGTCCTAAATCACTTCTTACTCCTTATTATCCTGAGCAGGATCTGTGTACTGTGCTGGGCATTCCTCAGGTACAAGGCCACCTGTCCAGTCTTGATTTCCACTGAATTAGAAAAGCTTTCTAAAAGTGGACCAACATTTAACCACTTTGTAGAATATAGCCTCAACTTTTAAATCTGGTTGTACCTAATTTGTTTTCATAATTGAGGGTTGGCTTTGCATCATGGCTTGTTTCCCAGTAGTGAATGAAATCACACATGAGAGAGAGGTAAAATATTTTTTCTCATTTGTAATTTTTATTTCTCACAATAATTATACATGACTTTGTCCAGATCGTTCGTGTCTTATATCATGCTGTTTGCAGAAGTGGTGATTAATGCTGTTTGTGAACTGGGAGAGGAATAAGAATCTAATGTCTGTCTGTGATTTGTGCCTGTTGGCTTGTCTGCTTTCATCTGGTATTTGGCATATCTTCCAGTACTTCACAAGCACAGAAGTGTAGCCATGTGCTGGTCAGGCCAAGTGTCCATGTAGTTCCATACTCTCTCCAAAGGCAGCTGTAAAGATACTTGGAGAGAAAAATATAAGAAATGCATGAAGTACATGTAGTGATTTTTTTTCCCCTACCCACAGTTGGGTCCCTTAATTTGTGGTTTATGATCCTCCTTAGCTAAAGGTTGCACCCAGGCATTTGTGTTTAACAAAAAAAAGCAGTGAGTCTGTCATTCAAGAATTTAGTTTTCTTTTGAGTCCGTTTGTGGTTTATGGGTGTCCAGTGTCTTGCTGCAATGATTCATAATTCAAGTACACACTGTAAAGAAAAAAACTTATTAGAGATGTACCATTTAGTGAGCTGCTCACTACTTTTTGGTTTGTGAGCAATGGTTGCTTGTTGACTTTTACGCACCTCAGTCGCCTGTGCTGTTCTCCTTGGTGATTTTTCTTTGCTGAAGACTTTCAGTCATTTTGGTCTAAGAAGGTTTGACAGTACTCTGATAGAAGACTCAATCTCAGAAGTACTGCCATCCAGTTTGTGGCCAAGACACTGAACTTTTTTACTTTGCTACCAGTAAAACTGAGTTAAAATTTCTTTAACTAACCAAAGTTCTCTAAAGACTGGTTAATGCCTGTGATCATATATTATGGGTTAGATGACATGTATAAATTAAGCAGGAACCAAATTGTAGTTCTGAAAATGATAAATTCCACAAGTAGTATATTACTGAAGTTCCTCCCTTTGTATGCTGCACGTAGTTGTTAATAATGGGTACTATTATTTGATGAAGCATATTTCCATATGTGTTTTTATTGCTAAAAGGTCCTTGTAATAGCTCTATTTTTAGATATAAATTTTAGGATAATGATGGCACTCTTATCATAGTATCTTACTTTGTTTGAAAATGTGTTGATGAACAGCTGACAAGACTGAGGAACAAGATTTCATGTAAAATGTCAGTTAAGTAGGAGCAACTTTACTTTTGAATTTTAAATGACAAACACTTGGTTTTATTTACAAAGAAAATCAGCACAGAATCATTAAGGTTGGAAGAGACCTCCAAAATCATCAAGTCCAACTGTCTACCTATCACCGCCATGCCACTATACCATGTTGCAAAGTAGAGCATCTATACATTTATTAATAATCTCCAGGGACAGTGACTCTACCACCTCCCTAGGCAGCCTGTTCCAATGCCGAAAAACTCTTTCTGTGAAAAAATTTTTCCTAACATCCAATCTAAACTACCCCTGGTGCATCTTCAGGCCATTTCCTCTTGTCCTCTCACTGTTAACCTGGCAGAAGCTACCTGCCCCCATCTCGTTCCAACCTTGTAGAGAGTGATAAGGTCTCCCCTGAGTCTCCTCTTCACCAGACTAAGCAAATCCCAGTTCCCTCAGCCACTCCTCACAGGACTTATTCTCTAGACCCCTCACTAGCATTGTTGCCCTTCTTTGGATGTAGTTGAGTGCCTCAATGCCTTTCTTTTAGTGAGGGGTCCAATACAGAACACAGTATTCTACGTGTAGCCTCACCAGTGCTGAGTACAGGGGAATGATCACTTCTCTGGTCCTGCTGGTCACACTATTTTTGATANTGATAGAAGACTCAATCTCAGAAGTACTGCCATCCAGTTTGTGGCCAAGACACTGAACTTTTTTACTTTGCTACCAGTAAAACTGAGTTAAAATTTCTTTAACTAACCAAAGTTCTCTAAAGACTGGTTAATGCCTGTGATCATATATTATGGGTTAGATGACATGTATAAATTAAGCAGGAACCAAATTGTAGTTCTGAAAATGATAAATTCCACAAGTAGTATATTACTGAAGTTCCTCCCTTTGTATGCTGCACGTAGTTGTTAATAATGGGTACTATTATTTGATGAAGCATATTTCCATATGTGTTTTTATTGCTAAAAGGTCCTTGTAATAGCTCTATTTTTAGATATAAATTTTAGGATAATGATGGCACTCTTATCATAGTATCTTACTTTGTTTGAAAATGTGTTGATGAACAGCTGACAAGACTGAGGAACAAGATTTCATGTAAAATGTCAGTTAAGTAGGAGCAACTTTACTTTTGAATTTTAAATGACAAACACTTGGTTTTATTTACAAAGAAAATCAGCACAGAATCATTAAGGTTGGAAGAGACCTCCAAAATCATCAAGTCCAACTGTCTACCTATCACCGCCATGCCACTATACCATGTTGCAAAGTAGAGCATCTATACATTTATTAATAATCTCCAGGGACAGTGACTCTACCACCTCCCTAGGCAGCCTGTTCCAATGCCGAAAAACTCTTTCTGTGAAAAAATTTTTCCTAACATCCAATCTAAACTACCCCTGGTGCATCTTCAGGCCATTTCCTCTTGTCCTCTCACTGTTAACCTGGCAGAAGCTACCTGCCCCCATCTCGTTCCAACCTTGTAGAGAGTGATAAGGTCTCCCCTGAGTCTCCTCTTCACCAGACTAAGCAAATCCCAGTTCCCTCAGCCACTCCTCACAGGACTTATTCTCTAGACCCCTCACTAGCATTGTTGCCCTTCTTTGGATGTAGTTGAGTGCCTCAATGCCTTTCTTTTAGTGAGGGGTCCAATACAGAACACAGTATTCTACGTGTAGCCTCACCAGTGCTGAGTACAGGGGAATGATCACTTCTCTGGTCCTGCTGGTCACACTATTTTTGATACAGGCCAAGATGCTGTTGGCCTTCTCGGCCACCTGGGCACACTACTGGCTCATGCTCAGTCGACCGTTGACCAACACCTCCAGGTCCTTCTCTGCCAGGCAGCAATCCAGCTACTCTTCCCCAAGCCTATAGTGTTGCATGGGGTTGTTTTGACTGAAGTGTAGGACCCGGCATTTGGTGTTGTGGAAGCTCAGCCTGTTGATCCAACCTATCCAGGTCCCTCTGCAGTGTCTCCCTGCCCTCAAGCAGATCAACACTCTCTCCTATTTGGTGTCATCTGCAAACTTACTGAGGGTGCATTGAATCCCCTCATCAAGATCATTGATAAAGATATTGAACAGAGCCGATCACAATACCAAGCCATGCAGAACACCACTTGTGACCAGCCACCAACTGGATTGAGCTCCATTAACCGCTACTGTCTGGGCTTGGCTCTCTGCCAGTTCTTTAACCAGTGAAGATTAAACCTGTCTCAACCATGAGCTGCCAGCTTCTCCAGGAGAATGTGGTGGGAGACAGTGTCAAAGGCTTTACTAAAATTGAAGTAAATAACATCTACAGCTTTCCCCTTGTCGACTAGGCAGGTCACCTCATGATAGAAGGNGCAAGCAGGGCATCTTGGCTACATATAGATTTCTTGATTCAGTCCCCAAATACGTTCAAAACATTAAAGTTTGTCTGGATGAGCTTTAATATTACTGTGAAAGTAGAATGTGTTACTTTGAAAGTAAATTTTAAATGTGTAGATCTGTATTTGCATTCATTGCTTCGGACAGCAAAGATGTTAAAATCCTGAATGAAAGTGCATAGGTGTATTTCAGCTACTGCATCTCCTCGGGGAGCAAATGTTCAATGAGAAGAATGTTCAGGGGAAGAAATGTGTGTCTGTGAAGGTTTTACAATTACTTCACTCAGGAGGGAGACCTAGACTGGAGCCTTTTTCTGCAGATAAATGACTGCGCTTGGGTTTTTTTTGCAAAGGAAAAAAGAAACAAAAAGAAAGAAAGAAAGAGTAACTGGAGTGTTAAGATGCTGTTCTGCTCCCGTCTGTGTGATAACCAAATTATTAGAGTACTTGACTGTGAAGGTGCGTTTCTGTTCTCACTGCAAGAGGATCCAAACTGTCCAACCTCTCCTGGCCAGAGGGACTGGACCTAATGGGTCACCAGCATGTAGCCACCCTTCCTGATTCCACAGAAGCTGTGCTGGGAATGTAGCCCTCTTTGTGCAATAGGGAAATGGAAGTTTGCCCTGACCTCATTATTTAGCTCATTAGTACTCAGGGAGAAGAGTGTAGAGATCTCTGTTTCGAAGACTGTTCTTATGGTATTAAACTGTACAGTTGCAAACCTTTCTGTGGAGCTCATCTTATGATTTTTGTATTTGTACTGGGGGCAGACACAGATAGGAAATAACTCCAAGCTGACGTAGTATTACTAATTTGACCTGATGTGTGTCCCTGAAAGAGTATGCATTATCTACAAGTGCTCTGGTTTTAAACCAGTTTTACCTTGCTAGCCTGGTTCCTTAGGGCAAAGCATACTTTTAAAATCACTNCTTGTCGACTAGGCAGGTCACCTCATGATAGAAGGAGATTAAGTTAGTCAAGCAGGACCTGCCTTTCATGAACCCATGCTGACTGGGTCTGATCCCTTGGTTGTCCTGGACTTGCAATGTGATCGCCCTCAAAATGATCTGCTCCATAACCTTCCCTGGTACTGAGGTCAGGCTGACAGGCCTGTAGTTCCCCGGATCTTCCTTCCAACCCTTCTTGTTTATGTGAGTGACACCGGCAAGTCTCCAGTTATCTAGAAACTCTCTGGTTAACCAGACTGCTGATTAATGATAGATAGCTTGGCAAGCACCTCTGCAAGCTCCCTCAGTGTCCCCAGTACCTGCTGAAGGAGGCTAGTTGCAAGGCAAAAGGAAATCTTTCCAAAAAGCAAGCAGTGATTAGCAAGTGTGACAGCTCAGCCAATAAATGGACCCCCAGAACACCAACTATGCGAGGTGCAAAGAGAGCCTTCTCACACAGCCTTTTTATAACCTCCTCCCCCCAAGCACTACAATGCTATCAAGCGCCTGCAAAAAGGAGTACAAGAAAAGTACATTGCCTCTATTCACACTATCCCATTACAATCCGCAAGCTCAGCTAAGCTAACACAAGTCTTCTAACTACTCTATTGTATTTCAGGCTAGCTGCATAGCATATAACCTTGAGGAGACTATCCCGTGGCTCTAAGCTATTTTTTATACTTCTAATCTAACTTTTCGCAGCTGTGTGAAACTGGGATTCTTTGTTCTTGCTGTTCTCCTTCAAGCCAATTCTCCAAACTCAGCAACTCTTCCCACGAAGTCAGACATTTTTGCATTTTCCTTTCTGTCTCTCAATTCCTTCATGGCTGTCTGCTCCATTTCAATCCATAGTTCTCCGACAAGCAAGCAGGGCATCTTGGCTACATATAGATTTCTTGATTCAGTCCCCAAATACGTTCAAAACATTAAAGTTTGTCTGGATGAGCTTTAATATTACTGTGAAAGTAGAATGTGTTACTTTGAAAGTAAATTTTAAATGTGTAGATCTGTATTTGCATTCATTGCTTCGGACAGCAAAGATGTTAAAATCCTGAATGAAAGTGCATAGGTGTATTTCAGCTACTGCATCTCCTCGGGGAGCAAATGTTCAATGAGAAGAATGTTCAGGGGAAGAAATGTGTGTCTGTGAAGGTTTTACAATTACTTCACTCAGGAGGGAGACCTAGACTGGAGCCTTTTTCTGCAGATAAATGACTGCGCTTGGGTTTTTTTTGCAAAGGAAAAAAGAAACAAAAAGAAAGAAAGAAAGAGTAACTGGAGTGTTAAGATGCTGTTCTGCTCCCGTCTGTGTGATAACCAAATTATTAGAGTACTTGACTGTGAAGGTGCGTTTCTGTTCTCACTGCAAGAGGATCCAAACTGTCCAACCTCTCCTGGCCAGAGGGACTGGACCTAATGGGTCACCAGCATGTAGCCACCCTTCCTGATTCCACAGAAGCTGTGCTGGGAATGTAGCCCTCTTTGTGCAATAGGGAAATGGAAGTTTGCCCTGACCTCATTATTTAGCTCATTAGTACTCAGGGAGAAGAGTGTAGAGATCTCTGTTTCGAAGACTGTTCTTATGGTATTAAACTGTACAGTTGCAAACCTTTCTGTGGAGCTCATCTTATGATTTTTGTATTTGTACTGGGGGCAGACACAGATAGGAAATAACTCCAAGCTGACGTAGTATTACTAATTTGACCTGATGTGTGTCCCTGAAAGAGTATGCATTATCTACAAGTGCTCTGGTTTTAAACCAGTTTTACCTTGCTAGCCTGGTTCCTTAGGGCAAAGCATACTTTTAAAATCACTTTGGTGGCTGGTTGAGATTGGTTTTGGTGGCTGTGGTATAGTTTGTGTGTCTATGAATTCATGAAGAAAGAAAATGAAAATACTAGATGTGAGGTTAAACTGCATAAAACGTAAAATGAACTGTATGCCTAACAGAACATCTAAGCAAGATGGATTTTTATGGTGTGGAGGTCTGTGAATAGAGCTGCTATCACTCCCATGGATGAGGTTCTGGCAAATGTAGCCCTTTAACTTTTTGGGGGGGTAATACTCAGAAATAACAAAGATACATTTATCAGAAAAACTCTTCCTTAAAATTTCAGCAGGAAACAAATGGAATTCCCAGTAACATTGTGCTGAACCAGGAAAATACACAATTTGCAAATTTTCTTTTTACTGAATACAGGTATCTATCTATTTGTTTTGTAAAAGAGGGTGAGTTACTAAACTAAAAGCTGTTTGTGGCAGTGTTAAACATACTACTTACCGAAATCACTTAAGTGAAGGAAGTGTGCTGTCCTTCATGCTTTACCGTAGGAATTAATGATTTGCTTTAAGTGGTAGACATTTACACAACCTATGAATACAATAAGAAATGTAAACTAAAAGGGACTGAAGGTACTTTTTTTCTTCCTTCCATTTTTTGTGTCTTTCCTAATGAGGTTATCGGCAGTAAAGAGAGCTGTATTCACTATATTCAAAAGCACTAGTAGGAATTTAGTGTTTACTTATGCTTAGGCGATAGCCTGAAATGTCAGTTCCTACTGTTTGTTATTTATGTTAATCATGACTTTAAAGTCATACTTTATTGGTGCATAAATATAGCATAGTAATATTTTTTTGTATTTTATTTGCTTTGTTTTTGTTTTGTAGCGGTATTAAAAATGTATTTTAGCCTTATGGCTGGTCTCACTGCTTTTCCGTGCAAATCTCAAAATGGTTTTGTTTTTCTGCTGCAAACATTAGGCATAATTACAATCTTAATGCTGAAATTTAACAGGGTCTTCTTTTTTGTAGTCTAGACAAAAGCACTTGTTTTATTTTACATAGACATTCACAAAAAGGGGAAATAAAGAGAAGGATTGTTGCTTCCCTTTATGAATAATTAAAATGTCTGCTCCCACCTCCACTGTTTTGTTTCTTCCCATTTTAGTTTTTTAAATAATTTCTATAAATTAGGACATTTCCACTTTAGATCATCTGTGACACAAAAGGAAAAGTATGAGTTCAAAGTTAGTGTTTAAAACAAGTCTTGAATAAGGTTGTGCTTCCATACAAGCAGAAAAATGGGAGTCGCATCTCTAGCAGGCTAAGACAAGATTCCTAAAGAATTGGAGGTTTTTCATAAAGGTGAGAGGAAAAAAATAAATAATTGCTCTATGTGACTATGCCACATTGGTGGTATGGAGGCATTGTTTGGCCACAGGCTCTGTGGTACTGCAGCTTGGATTTTACCTGTCCGAAAGGTAAATTTCAGCCAGTTCATTACAACTGAGAAGCTCTTTGGCTTGTCCGTATTTGATCACCATCCAGGTGTGAAGATCCAGAATAGCTTCCAGGTTAAATGTGTTATTCTGGGATTACAGAGGATACACTTTTCCTTCATCTTCAAACAGTGCCTATTGAGCTGCTGATTTTTTTCACTCTTCAGCAGTTTCTTGTCTTGACATTCAGTTCATTGAATGTGAGCAGGCATTAAAGAAAACTCGTTATTTAGATTTCTCAGTAACCAGGACTTTAGGTTTGAACCAGTAAGACCCTGATGCTGGAATAAAGTCTTTGACCAAAAAAGGCAGACTCAAGAGTAGTACGGTTCTTGAATATTAATCATTTAGTTGTTCAGTGGTAGGTAGTTAATAAGATAAGTTAAAGCTTTAAAATAACTAAAGAAATCTACTACTAAGAGTTTTGATTGCAGTGCAATGATAAACTTGAAAGACATACTGATTTTAATGAAGAACCTGTTTTATGTAACCTAACAATCATAAAGCTCCACAGAGCTTCTGATTTTGAAGATGCAGAGAAAGAAGGTTTCTATTTTCCGTGTTCGATATCTGCAGCTGCTTCTGAGTATTGTTCTTGCTCTCTGATAGTTACAGGCAAAACATTTTAACAAGCAAAATGTGATATGCATCTTAACATTACTGAGTAAAAACATGAAAAAAAACCCCAAGTTATGACTAAAGGCTATGTGAAACAAAGTCCTTGGCTTCACAGATTCCTGATGGCTAGCCCGTGTAAGCCTTAATGTTGTTAAAAGGAATGATTGAGGCAACCAAATTTGCTAGGAGGAACTTCCCTGATCAAGCTTTTTAAAACATATAAATAGTTTTGGAGCTTGGTTGTAGTGTGTGATCATGGGCAGATTATGTGTTATTTAGGAAGATAATAATGTTGATGATTAGAGATTAGTTAATTGATCTTTGTTTCTAATCCTTAAAAAAATCTATGTTTTGTGAGCAGGATGCTTTTGGTTGACTGTCTCTATTATGTTAGACACAAAGGTTTGAGAGCCAAGCTTAGTAGTGATGTATGCTTTCATCCAAACCTGTTTGTCTTTCATTAAAAGCAAACTGTTTAAGCTATAGAAATAATTAAAAAAAACCAACCAAGAAGTCTTATTATAGACATACAAGCTTTTAGAAGTATTTTTAAACTTGAGAACATGCTTTACAGATAACTATACATGTACTATGACATGTAACCTGATATAAGAGATATCAATTAACATCAGTATCTGAGAAAAATGTTACCAATGCCTGGAATATACGCTCAGGAAATTAACAGTATTTAATAGTAGTTTCTGTGGCTCTTTTTTACTTCAGTCAGATTTTGAGTTGTTAGGAATCTTTCATCAGTGTACTTAGAGTATACTTTTCCTAAAACCACTATTAGCATTTGAAGTATTTTTAACAAGAATATACAGTATACAGATGGCAAAGAAACATAGGTACTGCTAATTGGCTGAATTTTTTAAAGTAGCATTTTTTCTAGATGAGTTGCTGTATGTGGAAGATGGAACACTGTGTATGGATGGACAATCCTGAGTGGCCTTTACTGGATGAACATTGTTTACAGAAAACCAGAAAAAGTTGCAGAAACCTTAGTATTTATTGGTATCCTTGCTGGGTGTTTGGTGATTGTGAAAAAAAATGTATCCTGCCTATTGTTTTGCTGTCTTCATCTGTGGTGATAAAATGGTGATTGCTACAGTAATAAAGATCATATCTTAATACTGTGAATGTGAAAAAAAAGTAAGCAGCAAAGTCAGGTGTATCTGCAGTGACACTGAAAGGACAGGCTGTTCTGAATGCCATTAATGGAAATATGTGTGACTGCAAATATTCCTTACTTTGTCATGGACATGTAGATGAGAAAGGGCTGTGTTTTCATGAGATACAACTGTGTGAAGGAACTATTAAAGTGTTACTGCTTGATAGGAGGTAGGCCTGGCTGATCCTGTTAGTTTTGGTGCGTGTAGCTTCAAGGAGTTAAAGCTTAGATTCAGTGACTTTGGTTAGACTTAAATGTTCATATAGGAAATGAAAGTGTTGTAGGTGCTTTGACCTTATCTTCCTAGCAATGTTGTCTCTTGCTACTCTAGTTTGTGTGTTTGGAAAGTGTAGATAGTTGAAGAGAAGCAGTGCATGTCCAGTATTACATTCAGATGTAAATTGTTTCTGTAGGATTACATCTGTCAGTGGGTAATTTGTAAGGTGAAGCAGTTTGCTCTGTATGAAGCTTTTACTACTTCTCAAGACTAGTATGAATCTGAGTTACTCTGTATTAACTACTTCTGTCTTTTATTTAGTTTTATTTTATTTTTGAATATCAGTCTGCAGTAGCAGTCTTGTGTTAGGGGAACATGGGTTGTTGGTAGGAGTTTTCTACTTGTTCAGGTTTGTAGGATGTTCCATTTTGGTGTTGGTTACAGAACTGCTTTTAACTTCAGGTATTATTTGTTTACTTGTAGTCTAACACTTGTGCTGTTGCTATGATTTTCTTCAGGTGTAGCAGATAAAAGATTTGACATGTTTTACTCTTCAGACAAAACTGATTCTTCTGCTCTTTTGGAAGGAATATTAGTATAACAGTTAACATCAGTCTCCTGTGTTTTTAGATGACTTACGATGTATGAAGACTTGGCTGTGTCCTCTTCTCTTGCCATTTTTCTAATGTGGAGGAACTCTGTGACTTTTGAAAATACATACTTCCCGCTACTGATAGTGCAAACTTGTCTTCCTGTTACATGCAGGTCATGTTTCTCATGTCTGTCTTCAATGCATGATTATATTTAAACCAAGGTTTTTGTTGTATGATGAACTTACTGTCTGCTGTGATTCTGAATAACTCTATATAACCTGTTTCTTGCTTACATCAGATATTTCTGATGAAGCAAAGACTGAAATTTATAAATCTGCATTCTCTGAGATATATTTTTGACCTTGATTCAGAATATGGAAGATGGAAACAGAGTTTATGATCTTAGCAGTGGATGCCCTGAGAATTAAGAGGATATTTCAAATTTTTGAGACTTGGTATTATTTAAGACTTTATGTAGACAAGTAGTACTTCTGTTTCCTTGTGGCTAAAAATGCACTAGAGAAATAAAAGAAATGCCTTTATTTAATCTTCTTGGATTTATTCTTCTATTGCTTCCTTTCATCGTTTTGAGCTATCTTTTTCTCTCACTTTGAACAGTCAAGTAACTGGAAGAAAACCTACTATAAACTTCTGTTTCAGAAAGGCTGGGATTTGGCTTTTTAACTTAACTAAAATTCATGTTTTGCACACTAGGATGCTTGGCTGATGTGTTAATGGAGAACATTTTGAGTTTCAAAGATGCCATTTTGCACAAGCAAGCAGTTTTTAAAAGTCAGGGTAGTAACAAGCACAAAGCAGTCCATTCTCAAAAAGACAAATTTAGAATAACTAACATTACTGATGCTGATTTTACTGGATGGTATAATAAAAGTGGGAGCGTTGTTGAGTGTTTGATGTATTCCTCACTATATAGGATATAGTAAGATTTCCTTCAGTGTTGAATACTTGTCTTGATGTTAACTTATGGAAAGGAGGCAGGGGACCTTTCTTTAGCTGGCGAAATAGAAATGTCAACTCCGGGTGCCTTGAGAGGGAGACTCTAGACAAGCTTTTAGTACAATTACAGAAGAACAAAGTGGTAGACACCCATGGGACTCCTAAGTTTATTGAATTTTGTTCAGCCTTTTAGTCACACTAACAGAAAAAAACACACGTGGGAGTCTTTAAAGTATCTGTGTCTGTAGTCTTTTGGGTATAAATATAGGGGTGTTATTTTTTTATTCTTGTATGTGTTACATGCATGCAGTAGTATTTTAGGAAGTGTACTGGCAGAAGATACTCAAGCTAAACCTATTAGAAGTATGTCTAATCCAGTGCCCACAGCACAGAGAAGAAAAGTCAAGACTCTTCCTTGGGATATTTCCCAACATTTGAAGTATGCAGATGCACATGGGACTGATGGGATGTCATCCAGAAGGACCTGGACAAACTGGAGAGGTGGGCTCAGATGAACCTCATGAGGTTCAACAAGACCAAGTACAGGGTCCTATACCTGGGTCAGAACAATCCCCATTATCAATACAGGCTGGGGGGTGAGAAGATAGAGAGCAGTCCTGCAGAAAAGGACTTGAGGGTGCTGGTGGATGAGAAACTGGACATGAGCAAACAGTGCACGCTGGCAGCCCAGAAAGCCAATGGCATCCTGGGCTGCATCAAGAGAAGCGTGGCCAGTAGATCAAGAGAGGTGATTCTGCCACTTTGCTCTGGTGAGACCTCATCTGGAATACTGTGTCCAGTTCTGGAGCCTTCAATACAGAAAGGACATGGACCTGATGGAGCAGGTCCAGAGGAGGGCCACAAAAATGATCAGGGGGCTGGAACACCTCTCCTGTGAAGACAGACTGAGGGAGCTGGGATTGTTCAGCCTGGAGAAGAGAAGACTTCGGGTGGACCTACTAGTGACTTTCCAGTACCTAAAGGGAACTTTCAAGAAGGCTGGAGAGGGCCTGTTTACAAAGGCCTGCAGTGAAAGGACAAGTGGCAATGGCTTTAAATTGGAGATGCGTAGATTTAGACCGGATATTAGGAGAAAGTTCCTTACCATAAGGGTGGTGGAACACTGGAACAGGTTGCCCAGGGAGGTGGTTGAGGCCCCATCCCTGAAGGCATTCAAGGTGAGGCTTGACAGGGCTCTAAGCAACCTGATCTAGACTAGGATGTCCGTGCCCACTGCAGGGAGGTTGGACTAGATGACCTCCAGAGGTCTCTACCTACCCAAAGCATTCTATGATTCTATGATGCATAAATCAGCAGCATGGATGCTCAGCTTCAGTGCTGTCCTAGCATAGCAAAGTTGGATATGCAGGAGGGAATTCTGTTTGTTCTCCTGGTCTTTCTCTGCAGGCAATTAATGACTCGTCCAGTCTTACCTTACCTACATGGAGCCTTCAGTGATTCTTTTCTTGAAATAATTTTATATGAGAAAATTAAAGTCAAAAGTGGTTATTTACAGTTTGTAGATGGATATGGTAGTAACCTGCATAACCTGCCTACATTTTACGTATAAATAAGGATATTTGTTGTATTTTAAGCTTTAGCCAAGCAATATTGCTTATCTTTTTAATATTTCAGTGGCTTTAATTCAGATTTGATAGGAACATTTCCTCCAGAGCACAATGCTATCTGATCACATGCTTTGCATTATAAATCCTTCCTTCTTTCAGTTACATAATGAAATTGAAAATACATAATGATTCTATGCAGCAAGTCCTCTCTATGCCTACTGCCTCAAAGAACTGGTTATCCTGTGAATGTAAATGGAAGTCTTAAGTAATGTCAGATACCACTTTTGCTTAGCAGAATACTTTTAGGAACGAACAGTGTCCTTCACTGTGGAAAGCAGATTTTTTTCATATAGTTTCTTTTTACATATATTATAAGCATTCTGTTATTTGAACTTGATTTCTTCTGCACCTTTTCTCCTTTTTTCACTCTAAGAAGTCTCTTTGGTTCTAATTCAGCTCGTTCTTCAGCTGTTTCATCCAGGATGATGGCAGTGTTTCAGAACTGGCCACGTACAGGACTACACTTGTTTAACTGGTTTCCACTGTTGCTATTACAAGTATGTGGGGAAAACAGAACCAAAAATAATGCCACTTCTTATTTTACAAATAAAGTGATTTGGTCTGGTGTGGGTTTTGTGGTTTTTGTTTGTTTGTTTGTTTTTGTGGGTTTTTTGTTAGTTTGCTTTTACTTTTTTTGTTGTTTTTTTTTGTCCATTTGTATTTTCTTCTTACTGAGCTTCTGTTGCCATCCATATTTCTAGTCCTCCTGACTGTGGAGAAAAGTTTGAACATACTCTTATGATGTGAGGTAACCACATATCTCAGGCATCTGCAATCTTAAAAAAATACAAAGTATTGGGAAGTTCACAGTAACATTGTAGGAGATGGCAGCAGTACCTGTTTTTTTGACCAAGTCATAAATTCGGTGTGACTAAACTGAATTTTTGACCTTTCTTTGATACATCCTCATAATTGTTACTTTAAATTCAGAATTAAGTAAAATAAAATAATAATTTTAAAAGTGTCTTTCATCTGTCCTGAGCCCTCCCTGTGAATTTCTTTCTCAATCACTAATGTTATTCTTACACTCATTATATTTATAGGTCACACCAAGATCCAAAATTATGTGAAAAGGCCATAAATAAAATAGTTAACCAGAGATTACTTTGCCCCAGTATCTAGTAATAACCGATAGCCTAAAGTACAGAGCAAATGTACACTGCTCTGCATCTTGAGGACTTACTGGTTGGAAGGGGGGAGTTGTTGCATTTAATGACTTTTGATAGATCTTTTCTTCATTACCTTGGCCTGTTGTTTGGTGACCAACATGCAACTAAGCATCCACAGTAAACCATGGCAGATTTCCTCAGCATAATTGCATCTTGCATGGTAAAAGTGCTTCCTTGAACCCTAACGTTCCCCAGCATGCTTTGAGCTGTCAGCACTTGCATTAGCAAATACAGTGAACAGTTGTAATGTATTCTTTTCTGTGCTTGTTGGCATTTTATAGAGATCAAAAGAAAATACATCCTTATCACTGAAGTGTATGATCTGTTTAAAAGATGGTGACTCTCATACTGTAATAAAATGGAACATTCTATTACAACTGCAGAGCTCCATGATGAAGCCATGTATTTTCTATGTTGGAGTTCTGTGGGATTTTGTCACTTCTGCATAATTTTTAAGTTACCTGACAGGCCATAAAATGGGTTTTGGCTCTCTAGATGACCTACTAGGTCATGAAATTATAACCTTCACAATGAAAAGCTGGATTTTGCTTTGCCTTTTTACTTAAAATGGATGACTTCTCAAGTAGTTATGATATCAATCTGAAAGCATCTTATATCTACCTTAGAAAAGAAATAAAAACATTACGCAAAAAATAGCTTACTAGACTCACGGTGTTTTCCATTTATACTTTGGGATACTATTACACATGCTTGTGATTATCTACTCTGCAAACAATTGTTAGAAATTTCATCTGTTTTCAAAGTCCCACAGAGGAACAGATGTGGAATTAAGTTTCAAACAATGTAGTTTTAATCACTTACATGTGGACATGAAGTGAACTAGAGCTCAATGGGAACTGGTGGGATGCTTAATTAGTTGAATGTGGAGTGGAGAATTCACATTTTTCATAGGCTTCATTCACTTACTGGTCCTTTGAAAGCAGTACTAATAAATGCACAAGAAAATGAGCTGTTTCATTTAACTCTTTCTAGAGAGCCAAAACCTCAGTGAACTACCTGAATGGAGCTGACATATATTACGTGTCTGAATAGAAAAAGAGATAATGTGTATACACGTAATTTTATTCCTTTATTTTGAGAGTTCTTTTGATATTGTAAAGGATAGTGGGAGTAAAGTAGCTACATATCATCTGTGTATTTTCAAAAGCAATCATTTAAACCAGCTAGCTCTGCCAGTAAGAGATTTCAAGTCAGTGTTCAATTGCTGGAGTACCATAAGAAAGCAATTATGTCAGAAAACTTACGTTGCTTTATAAACCTCAGCCTTCATTGGAAAAATCACTTAAAGTTGTTGCCCATACAACTACTCCAGAAAGTTAGTGTTCAGAAAAGGAGAAGGCTAGTTTGCAGAAAAGGTTAGTATTTAGGGACTCTGGAACTTACAACTTCAAACTTTGCAGAATTATGATTTCAAATTATTGCATTGGACAGTCACCAAGACTTAAGGGGTTGTTGGATTCTTGTTTGTGGAATGAATTTCTTTCTGACTGATAAAGCTCATATCCAGGGCTATGGATAATTGTTCCCAGCATGATCGTCCTGTCTCATATATATATATATATATATATATATGTCTTGAAAATAGTGTCTGCTAGTAGGAATCTGCATTTTCAGTTGCTGCAGGATTGAATCTTGTTAAAATGTCTGGCTTATATATATAACGTTATTTTCAGTTATTTGATCAAATGTAGCTGTTGTGGACTGAATGGTTGCTTTGGACAAAATTTAAGGGAACCTTCCCCTCAAGTCACGAGGTTCAGAAAGGATCCCTTTGCTTTCTAAACTCCTTCTCAGAGAGGAGCCTAGGTGCAGCTAGATCCAATCCTAGTCCCAGACTTGGTCAATGATTTATGTCTGAGGGATTATATAGGTGTAACTGAATCTTTATACCAGTTTGTCCTCTGGGATTAAGGATGGCAAACCAAATGTATTTATAAAAACTGATTGATTTTAGCATTCTTGAACACCAAAACCAACTTAACTCTCCCTTCTCCAGTCACTGATAACTTGAAGGGCAGAGTTTGAACTGTTAACCCCCATCTGGGTATAACATCCTGCTACAGTAGCCCAGAAATAATTTGCTTTCCTCAACCTGCGATAAAAAGAATCTGACATTTTTTTTACTTCTCAAATTTTTACAAACTTAATTGGACAGGATTATATCTTGTTTCAGGGTTCATAGTGGTTCCTTGGAAGCTTTTAAAACCCCATGGAAGTTTTAAAATTACCATTACCATATTGTATTTAACGATTAAGAGGGCTATGAACTCAGATGCAGGTAGTTTTTCTCTGGAAAACAGCAATCTATCCCTCCACACTTGAAGTGGGGCATGAGGGGGTTAGTTGTGATGCCTTTTCCTGCCTTCCAGGGAGTAGCAATGGGGGGGGCCTCCATCTCACTGCCTTGTTGGCTAGTCCTTAACCTTTCGCCTTACACATTCATCATCATGTTTATTGTGGTAGCAAGCAAATGGCCAATGCCAATTAAAATGTTCTTTGCTAATTAAATAGCAGAATACAGTGGTTTGAGAGATGGAGAGAACAGAAGGAACTTTCAGAAATGTTTGTTATGTTCCAGAGAGGTGTTGTCTCTTATCTTAATTGCTGTAACTTTTTTAACAGAGTTCATCTATTCTTTAAAAAAATCTTCAGTATGGATTTCCTGAGGCTGTTTGGCTTGTGTTCTTTGAAGTAACCAATTTCTTCCTCTTCTCCTTTTTTTTCTTTTTCCCATATTTTGTTTCAAAAGAACCTTCTTTCATGGACATTACTTTGCTTATGCATTTTGCGACACAAACAAAAAAGACAGACAGTCAAATTAAACTTCTTTATTCCTCCGTGTCTTATTTTTTAGTCTTTGTCTAGAATAACATAAATGGTTGTAAGTATTACATGTTCTTTAAGTGTTGTAAATGTCATTGATGGATACCTTGTGCATGATCAGGACTTTCAATAAATATGGTTGTCTGTTGCCTTTAATAATCCAAAGCATGGGATACAGCCAGTAGTTCTGCATGGGGCTAGTAAATCTGAAAGGCTTTGAGAGTATTAAGTGCATTTAGATTGTGTGTCTTGGGTTTAACAGCAGGTTTTGGGGTGGCTATGAAATACATGGTTTCTGAGAAGTGACTGGAAGGTATTGTAATGCACTCTAAAATATGTACAGACTTTAGGATGAGAAAGCACTTGTGAGGGTGTTTGTTCCCTTGTTATTGCAGGCTGTGAGATTGTATACAATTCATTTCATCATGTCATCAGCCTCTGACTTAAAACTAGGAGGGTTTCTTACATCTGCTTTTTTTGATGAAAGGCTGTGTCAGAATCTTGCTCTTTCAGGTGGTTTAGAAATCTTCTCTTAACCTGCATCTTAAGTGTGTTCACAGTAATTTCACAGCTGTTTTGTTCCTGCTGCAATGTTGGCTTTTAATTTAAGTATCTCTTCTTTCTCCTTGCTTATTAGCTGCCTACAGCAACTGTAGGAAATGCTTCGGTTTTGTTACATTATTATTAGACTAAGGAAGGGCGAGACCTCTTTTCTTAGCTCTCCCCTTCACCAATATAGTATTCCTTCTGTGTTCCTAATCCAATTTAGATGTTATCCCATTTCCTTCACTTACAGATAACAAAAATTCTTTGTAGTGTTGAGAGCAAAACCTCACTGGAGTCTTCAGCAACTGGTAATACTGTCCTCTACACTTATACCTTCCTTGATATATTCTAAGCGTATACTGGCATTCATCACCCCTGTATCTTGTTAGAAGTATTGCCCAGCAGGCTCAAGATGAGTTATGAGATGCTTCTGAACAGCTTCCTCTTCTCAAAATGTTATATTCATAATAAATAACCTTTCTTTAGGAATTCAAGGAATTTAGAACTCTGTGAATGTGGTGGAGAATGCCACCTGAACTGTAAGTAACGGTTGTTTTTTTTTTTCCTAATTCATTGCTTTAATTTAGAAATTCATTCTTTAATGAGAAAGTACAGTGGGTGTTTCTTTAAGTTATAAGCCGAGCCCAAGTTGAGTGAATCTACTCATATCACTATCTCAGTTTCTCAGCTGGAGACATAATGACTCTTTTTTTTTCCCCTCACACAGTTGTTGATAGAAGTTAATTGAGAAGACATCTGTAATAGACAGAATCATGCACTGTACCCACAAGACACAAGTGGCTGAATTCAGACTTAGTCCCAAACTTGGTCAACAGTTTATGTCTAAGAGATTATATGTGTGCAATTAATGCTTTATATCACTTAGCTAAGATGTATCACTACCTCTGTCTTGGGAGCAGTGCTCTTTAATATCTTTATCAATGACATAGGGGGATCGAGTGCACTCTCAGCAAGCCTGTAGATGACATGAAGCTGAGTGGTGCAATTGACACACCAGAAGGATGGGATGCCATCCAGAGGAATTGGGCCATGAGAACCGAATGAGGTTCACCAAGCCAAGTGTAAGGTTCTGTAGCTGGGTCAAGGAAATCCTAGACACGAGTATAGACTGGGAGATGAACTTGTTGAGAGTAGTGCTGCAGAGAAAGACTTGGGGGTCATGGTAGATGAAAAGCTGGATATGAGCCAGCAATGTTCGCTTGCAGCCCAGAAAGCCAGCCACATCCTGGGCTGCATTAGGAGAGGCAGGACCAACAGGTCAAGGGAGGTGATTCTGCCTCTCTACTCTGCCCTTGTGATATCCCACCTGGAGTACTGCATCCAGCTCTGGGGCCCTTAGTGCAAGAAAGGCATAGACCTTTTAGAGCAGGTACAGAGGATGATCAGAGGGCTGGAGCACCTGTACTGTGAGGACAGGCTGAGAGAGCTGGGATTGTTCAGCCTGGAGAAGAGAAAGCTTTGGGGAGATCTCATAGCGAACTTCCAGTACATAAAGCAGGCTTATAAAAAAGAGGGTGAGAGACTCTTTACCCAGTTAGAAGACAGTAAGACAAGGGGGAATGGTTTCAAACTGAAGGAGGGGAGATTTAGTTTGGATGTTAGGAAAAAATTCTTTATTCAGAGGGTGGTAAGGCACTGGGAGAGGTTTCCAGAGATATTGTGGATGACATATCCCTTGCAGTGTTTCACTGGCCTGGTTCAAGACCAGGTTGGATATGGCCCTGGGAACCTGGTCTAGTGGGTAGCATCCCTGCCTATGGCAGGAATACTGGAGCTAGATGATCTTTAAGGTCCCTTCCAACCCAGGCCATTCTATGATTCTTTGATTCTGAAGTTTCAGTGTGGTTATTCCTAATTCACTTACTATCTGATGTGATAAGGATTCTCTCAAACTTGAGGAGTAACCTTGAGAGGTATCCCTACTGAAGGGGAGCCCACTGAGAGCTCAAGGAGAGCAGAAGAGCTCAATGGGCCCTAGACTGTCCACTATTTATGGACTAAAATGATTGACTTATAGTCATATTTGCATACTACCTGTGTTTCGGTTGGTGCATGCTCAACTCGCCCTTGTTATCTGTCTCCCCTGAATCCACTTTGAGTTGAACACAGCAGTTATGGCCAGATACATCCATTACAACCAACATTGGTGGTTATCACTTGACCAGGCTTATGGAGGAATAAAGTTTAGGTTGGGGATGTAGGGAAGCACACCATCACAGCATTGAAGAATTTAAAAGGTTTTTCCATCAAACTTAAAAGTTTGGGTCAGGGGCACACCCTCTCATGAGTTTCAGTGGAGAAATCTTATGACTGCCATGAACTTTGTTGCACATTGGATACCTGACTTTGGTAATACAAAGATTAATCAGTGGTAGAAGGTAAGCAAACAGGAAGCCCAAGAATGCATGTTCAAGGCAACCCTGTCTGACTAAAATTTGTATTGTTCTGTGTAGTTAGAAGGGACCACTGAAGGCCATGGTCAGTTTTACCCTCATCTGGGTTTAGCCTTCCCTTTCCACTCCCCACCTATTTGAATCGAATCCTTCATGGACTATTCTGCAGGCACACTATTTGAGTTTGAAATTGGCCTGTGACACTCCAGGTCATCCTTGCAAGTACCTTTATAGAGGAAATAGTAACAATAAATATGTCTTTTTAAAGAATTAACTTACAATAATCTTGAAAGAAAAAATAAAAGCGGGAACTGAGATCTCCTTTTGCCCTCTGCATCAGGAGACCTTTTTTGGTTTCCTTTTCTGTTTGTACATCTGTATGTGGAGACAATCATTCACAATCTTCTTTTAAGCAGTAAGAAGAATAGTAGAAGCCTAAGGAAAATAAAATGTTATCACTAGGAGCTCATAACTTGTCAAGGAGTTATGTATCAGTTTTACTGAGAAATGTGTTTTAAAGAGTAATTTAAAGAATAAAGCATTTCTAGAGGAATTTAAAGACTAGCTCTAACTTCTTAGAAAGTGTGTGCTGTGACAGTCTTCTTTGAAGATATTATCAGCTTCAGGAATAGCTAAACCCAGACATTTTATTTCTTCTGTCACCAGGACATTTTCTGAAAAGATCAGTGTCTCTAGCAGTGTTTAAGCAGATTCTCTCCAGACAAGGCTTAAAATTACAACAATGTAAAATGCAAAGAGAACTTCTTTGTGGTAAACAAAACCACAGTTAACATTCTTCTTAGTTGCTGTTCAATTCCCACCATCCCTGGGGCTAGCTAATTCTTCCATCTGCAAACTGAGAATAATTCTTAACTCTTACCAAGCAGTGGCTAGCTCAATTCTCCTTCCTTGTGTTAGCACCAAAGGAGTGCCTCTTTGTGGGTTTGTAAGCTCCCTTTGGAGCAGCTGTCTGGATGGAGATGACTCAGGACTTTCAGAGATCTATTGAAACTCCAAAATGTTCTCCAGAGTGGGAAAACTGTGAAGATAAATCTTCGGTAAGGATTTACGCTTCCATAACATGATTTTACTGAAACGCTCATGAAGGGCGCATAAAATGTTGCTCATGGTCTTGTCTTTATTTTATATTTTCTTTGTTGGATTTGAGCTTTGGTATTTGTGTTTTACAAGACTGAAAATCAATTCTGAGACTTGAGCTGGAGAAGAGAGGAAAATGAAAAAGCTGATGTGCTCTGAGCAGTGTTTTTAGCATTGAATTAAAGTCTTGAGTGCATGATAGGCCTTTTGGTTGGATAATGTTCAGATAGGCTGTTTTCAGTAGAAGGAATTTTGCTTTGAGGTCAGTTTGAATGGCCTCACTCCGGATTTTGTCACTTCAGTCCAATATAGAATATATGCTTAAGGTAAATAAAGTTGTTTTCGTGACACCATAGAGGAGTTAAAAATTGTATTTTGAGGACTGTTATCTTTTTTGTGGCTTAGTAACTCAGTCCCTAGTTCTGTGCTTGGTTGCTTTGTTAGTTATTTAGTCTTCAGCATAAAGGAAGTTGAATGTTAAAACAAGACTGTATTTCTTTGGCGGGGGTGGGGAGGGGAGGTTTATGCTTAAAACTTTTTGTTATTTAGGTTGAAACTACAAAACAAACAAGTTCCCAATTCAGATGTGGAGCAGGAGTACTGGAAAATGCAGTAATTTTATAAGGCAATGTGGACATTTTAATTACAATTTAATTGATTTGTAATAGTCACAGCTTCTGTCACTAGGATGATACTCTGACTAATTTTGGCCTGAGAAGGAGGTGTTAGGTTGAAAACAAACAAATCCCACAGCTGCTGGTATAAAGCATGTATGTGTGTGTGAGTGTGTGAAATATGTCTTTTTTCTGGAATATCATGATGGGATAACTCTGCAGCCTCCTGCAACAGGTTCAGACCATCTACTGATTAAAGAGAACAGTGTGTTAATTGCTTATGCTCTTACAGAACTCCACAGTTGCCATCTCCAGGCCTTCAGGAGGAGATAACTAAGCTGTCTCATGTGGTCTGCAGTAATCTGGGGACAATAATTAAGATGCTAATAATACTCATCAGAATTTGCTATTTATTAAGCTAGCTCATGTTTAGGAAGAATAGTCACTGTATAGTACTGAATAGTACTGTACTACTTCCTTGGTTAGGATGGTGCAGTGGGAAAACAGGCATTATGAGCAGGGATCAGCAGTGTATTAGATGCGCATCTGGCTTCCATCAGGTATCAACTTCACGGCAGGTGCATTTGGGTGAAATATTTTTTGTAGTGAAAAGAGTAAGAAATTTTTTATTATTGAAATAGCTTTCAAATTATGTTCCACTATGTGGTGTGCTTTTTTGGAATTTGCTTTAAATTTCATACATATAGATATGTAGCAATGTCATAGGGTGACTAAAACTGAAGAGAAAGGGACATCAGCGGGGAGGTCCTTTGACATCTGTACGTCATTTTTCCTTTGAGGAGATTAAGTTTGATTAACAGACAAGAGACAACGACATTTCCCTTTAAGAGGGAGGAAGGAAATGATTGGCTAGTGTTCTTCCCCTCCCCCCCCCCTTCTTCGCCCGCAAGAAGAAAATGGAACTGATAAAAACCGAAAAGTTGGAACTGTGCCCCGAGGGATCAAAGGCTGTGACCCGGAACATAATTCAGGGAGACAAATCAACAGACAGCTAAGTGACACGTGAAAAATGACGTA
>VWZO01014718.1:0-16565 GCA_013396975.1 Bucco capensis
AGTCCTTCTCCAGACTGTAGCTCTCAATGCCATCTTCCCTCAGCCTATATTGATACAAATGATTGTCTCAGCCCAGGTGCAGGACCTTGCACTTGGCCCAGCTCTTCCTAGGCTCCTTATCATGTTATACCCACATGGTAGGTGCAGTTTTGCATGAATGTGTCCACATTACTCTGTAGTTTCACAGCTATGTAGGAGAAAACCTTTGAGATTCCATGTAACACCTTTCCTCTGTTCCTGGGCCTACTGATGCATATCAGCACAGCACAAGAGATGTGGACAACTACTGTTTCCCTTCCAAGGCTGAAGCTGTGGGTCTTGACCAAGGGTGCTGCCCTCTGCAAGACTGCCACCTGTAAGAGGAAAGGCCTTGCAGTCAGGTCTGGGGGCACCACATTCCCAACATATCCTGTAGAGCTCTAGAAAATGGATTCACTAAGCTTCCCTGGGCAGTTAGCAGGAAAATTCCTAGTAGTATCCATTAGTGCTTTAAAATACACATAGAGGAGAGCTAGGACTGGAGGCTCCTGCATCACTAGGTCAGCACTTCCCTGGGTGCTTAACAGATAACCATGAGAGAAGTAGTCTAGTTACTAGAGCAAAGGAGAGAGAGTCTAGTTGCTGCCATCAAACACATTTATTGATTGACAAACAGATAAATTGAAAATCAAAATGCAATTTAGCTCATGGAGCACAAGTGCACATTTTCAGTACATGAGCAAGACTAGCCTACATCAAAATAAACCTGAACCCTGCTCCTGCTTGGAAAGAATCATCCAATATCTGTTTGATCTACAGTCAGGGAGCAGAAGGAAAATAAGAGGAATAAGGCTATTCCTAATTATTTTCTTGTAGAAAGTGTATTTCATTGCTGTGCAAGAAAGTGGTTTGATAAAACAAAGAACTGCAATAAATCCAGAGCTCATTTATTTCTTTTAGGGCTTACAAGAAGTGTTTTTCCAAACCATGATGGTAGGCTTTCATTTTTTTCAGGTTACCTACATACTCTCCTGGAGTTAAACATTTGTTAGTGTGAAAAGCTGGCCAGAAAACATGAAACAATGCTTCTGAATACAAATCATTTCATGAATATGTAAATCATGCCTCAATGTGACACTTGGCTTGCCTGAGAAACACTGATAGACTAAAAAAAGAGAAACTCCATCAAGGATGAGGACAATTTAATACTTTCCTAGTGCTGAAGAAAAAACTGAATTAATAGCTGTATAATGGGTTTTGATTCAAAGTTTAACAAACACCCATAACTTGCCATAAACATGGTCAAGGGCAAATAAAGGAAGGGGTGGGAATCAAGGTCAAGGCAAGAAGCAGAGCTCACAGAAGTTGGCACATTCCAACAGTAAACCAAGAAATCAGTTTAGCCTTTGATGTCCCAGCCTGGTCTTTGGTGCTGAAGTGCCCAGGAGTTGCTGAGGCTTTCAGGACATGCTGGGGTTCTGCCAGGTGCTGCCCCTTGGCCATAGCAACCCCCAGCAGTGCTCTAGGCTTGGGGAGCAGTGGCTGCAGAGCTGCCAGGCACACAGGGACCTAGGGGTGCTGAGTGACAGCTGAACAGGAGCCAGCAGTGTGCCCAGGGGGACAAGAAGGCCAAGGGCATCCTGGCCTGGAGCAGGAACAGTGTTGGCAGCAGGAGCAGGGAGGTGATCCTGCCCCTTTGCTCAGCTTTGGGGANATGATTCTATGAGACTGCCCAAGTCAGAGCTCTGCTCTTCCAAACTGCTGCCTAGCCAGTCAGAAACTCTTCTGCTACTGCATCTCCCCTGCCTTTGGTGAGGATTGTGCTGCACACAGAGCCACAGCATGGCAGCAGCAGCTGGAAGCTAGACATTGTGCAGTTGCATTGACACATTACATGGCTGGAGCTAATCAGAAGCCCAGTGCTTGGCAAGTCTAATGAGCTTGGATCCATGCCACGCTAACAGCAGCAGCAGCTCACATTCCAGTTACATCAGGGAATGCTCACATCTGCCTCCAAGGCTGTTGAAATGAGTCTGTTGTCAAGCTCTGCTCTAGGTAGCTCAGGGAGGACCTGGTCTTACACCTGCTTTGAGTTTCTAAGTGCATTCAGGGCTGGAGCTTGCACAGGTTGTCATCACACATCCACAGGGATCAAATATCACAGGCAGAGGAAGGAGGAAACTACCAAAGTGGCTCAAGGGGCAACAAATCATCTAGATGAGGAGTATGAGTTTGGTCTGTTAACCAAGGAGGACAGATTTGTTTTCCTGAAGCTGGGCATGGGCATTGCTTCAGAGAGATAAATGAATATATTCACCCAGGGCAAGCTATTAGCAGCACAGAGGTAGTCAGTGGTTAGCCCAGTGGATCATAGCCTAGCTGTGAGGCAAACTGACTGCAGGACCAAGAAAAACTAATTGAACTACATTTCTAATTCTAATTATTTTTTTCAGCCTCCTTCAGCCTCAACTTCTCTCTCACTTACATCCACTTTATTGCCCAATAATGTTCCCATAGGAAGCAACTCCAAGGCTTTTACATCCACAGAATCACTTCAAAAGTATTGAAAAATGACATTATCCTTGTCAAGTCTTGTTGAACTGAGGCAGCTTCTTAACTTGCTCTTGGTGAATCTTTTCTGTGCTCAAAGGCATTTGTCTCTTTCTCAGTTTACTACTGGCTATATAATTCTCTAAATTCTCTTCATTTCATCTTGGGAGTTACCAGAGAGACACAGTAAGATGCAGACACATCTGCAAGAATTGACAGGAAGGAAAGCCAGAGAAGCAATGAAATGTCCTTCCTAGTTCCCAGACAGCTGAAACCTGCTCTCAGAAGAGACATATATATTTAAACCAGATTATACTCATGCTTAAAGCAAATTCAGACTACTTTTACTCCCAGACAAAAGTCCACAGAAGGCCCTAGCCTAGTGTAGTCACACTCTGGAGCTCAGCTCCAGGAGGAGGTACTCTTAGCAGTGTTGATTTTCCTTGTCTATGGCTCCTGTAAAGTCAAAATCACCACCACCAAAGAGCTTCATGTTCCCTCACTGAGCTTTTACATGGCTGCATCTGCAAGCTCTGCATGATTGAGATAATTGGGTATTAAATGACTTCATTTTCTATTTCTTGACATTTTCTGTAGCTGTTTGTCTCTGAACACTGGCTTCACTTTGCCAGCTTGATCTGGACTTGCAGCAGTGTCAGTACCTGCCAAAGAAAGAGGTCCAGTTAAGGTCCCTAGAGCTGCTGGTGGGTTATTACACAAGCTGCAAGCAGTTTCTCCAAAGACATCCTGAAACATGACGGTGGCTGCTATTGGAGAAGGGTGCTGGACAATTTTCCTCATCATTCATTTTCCAAATTGGTGTTTGGCAAATAGAAAAGTGGAAACTCAATATCCCAGGCAAATCTTTGTGCTGAGCAGGTCACCTGTGAATGGAATCAGAGTCTGCTGCCTTCTTGCACTCAGTGCCACTTTGCTCTGCTCACACCTCCTCTGCAATACTGGGTCCAGCNTTTGAGCTTGAGTTTCAGCCCAAGGCAATGATCTTTTCCCTGGTGCTGTGTGAAAGTGATTTGGTGCTAAACTGAACGCACAGATGTTCATGATTCTCTCTCACCCCTTTGGTTTTGTTAGGCGTTACTACAAATGCTTTTTGGTTTCTGCTACATTGGGTTAACTTGTACAATGAACAAACTTGAGATGTTCTAAGCAAAAGATATAAAAAAAAATGACTGCTGATTCCCTTCTCTAAAATACAAGGATCTGATCCCTGATATTTCAGACACAATCCTGCAGCAGACAGCTGGACCTTGGAACAGATTAAAAGCAAGGGATTTTTATTCCAACATAATCAAACAACTCCATGGAATCAGAACATCCAAACTGCACTGCACATTTGTTTAGATGGGAGTGAATCCAAATGTGGAGGTGGTGAACTCAAGTCAATGTAAGATTTGGCCTACAGGGTTGCTAAAAAGAAGTGGTCACAGCCCCCTGATGCCTCCCCCAGTGAACTGCTGCCTCAGCTCCTGCTCAAGCACCTCAGGGAATGAATCCCACCACAGTCAGCTAAGCTCCTCACACAGGCTCCTGCCCAAGGACTCCAAACCAAGGCCAGCTAAGTGCCTGCCAGTGTGTGCTGCACAGCAAGAGCTCTGAGGTGAGATCTAGAGAGCCATCACGTCAGGCAAGGGCAATATTTCCTCTCTGAGCTCAATACACCTGAACACTTCCCCTGAGGAAACACCATGAAATCATTTAACAGTGCCACATCTTACCCATTCAATGAGTTACCCAGGGGCATTTCTTCTCTTTTCCTTGTCTTGTTTAAAATCTCAGCATAAAGAGAACATTGGTTATTAATATAAAAGCAAACCTTTTTCTTCTCAGCCAGCCTCAGTCGTGTGGTAATTGTACTTTCAGGAACAAAAAAACCCCCACAAATTACACAAGTGCCTTCAAAACAAAATGAAACTGGACATTTTTGCAGCTGATAACCTAGAGTTTCCACTCTTGCATTCATTTAAATATAAGTAGAAGACTTTATATACATAGTTCTTAGTCAATTTGACCAGAAAGCTTATACAGATGAAAGCTTATTGCATTCAAATTACATTGCAAATATCTGACATTCTTTTTCTTTCAGTACACTTTCCTGTTGAGTCAAGTTAGTCTGTATTCTGCTTTTGACCCTGTGAGGTTGTGTCTTGAAAAGACATGCATTTCCTCTCTAAATTATATCTTTTTGCCTATTTATTCAGAGCTGTGAACCAAAGGAACACGTGTGGGGTTTATTTTCTCTTTTTTTACAATGAGAGCCACAAGCTAAAGACACAGTGCAGAATAGCTCCAGCATGCTGCTTACACTTGTGAGCAAACCTTTCCTTCAAGAGAGTTGCAGGTACATCAACCAGAGGCAGAAGGCAAAATAAAACAAATGATAAACATTCTGGAAGGTTAATTGCTGAAGCACAGTAGCAGCCATAAGAAATCTCCCTCTGTGGTAGATGGTGGTAGATGCCCCATCCCTGGAACCACTCCAGATCAGGTTGTTTGGGACTTTGAGCAACCTGATCTGGGTGAAGATGTCCCTGCTGACTGCAAGGAGGTTGGACTAAATGACCTTGAAAGTCCCTTCCAACCCAAATCATGCTAGGATTTCATCAACAGTCAACTCAGGAGGGTTTACTCCATGATCTACAGTAGATGTCATCAGGCAAAACACAGCTAAACCCATTGTCAAGGAGAAAAAACAACCTGCTCTTTGGAAAGAGCAAGCTTAGAAGAGCTCTTAAGAGTTTGAATCAGCCAAGAGACCCACACAGTAATACAATCTTTTTTTTTTTTGGTCTAGTATCAAAGACAAAACACATTTCAGGACTAAATTCTGGAGAAATAGCTTCACTCATCAGATCACATGCAGTTAGAATGACATCAGATTGTTTGTCAAGGGATTTGAGGAGTGTCAGCAGCAAAAGGGTAGTGCTGGAATGAACCACAGGGCATTTTGGTGCTCAAACACATGCCAGACTTGACTGAAGGACTTCACTCTGCATGTCTTTTGGGATCACACTTCCCAGTTTTGCCTAGCTTTTGCTTTTTAAAATCATCTCTAAGATGATTCAACTGGACAAGGCTCTGATCTCACAATGGCAGTATATGTCTAATGCTTTTCCCATTCCCTTTGGAAGAGTACATTGGATTTACACCAGCATGGCATCAAAGCAAGGATATGACACATGGTATTGAATGTGGTAGTGCTCTAGGACAAACAAAGCACTACAAGTGTTTTGTTTAATCTAAAACCTGCTCAAGAGGTTTCAGTATCTCATTTCACTGTAAGCTGGTAGGTAATTGAAAGAATGAAGACTGGCAACTCCAATCATACACCACAACTAATAAAATATCTCTACAAAAGGCACAGAATTCCACCAAATATTAGATGAAATTTGTCTGAAGTGCACCTTCCTCTTTTGTCTGTGCACTACAATAAAAAAAGGATGTTTCTTCCCAAGCATCTACCAGTCTGCTTACACAGAGGACTTCATTCTGCTGCTCCAGCCATTTCTGTCACATGTGTAGTCCCTCTGAAACTCTTCTTTAGAGACCTCTAAGCTCATCAAGCCCAACCATCCCTAGCACTGCCATACCACTAACCCATGGCCCTAAGGAGAGCAGCTAAATGTTTCTGAAACCCCTCCAGGGATGGTGACTCCAGCACCTCCCTGGGCAGCATGAAACAACATTTAACAATCCTTTCAGGGATGAAATTTCTCCTTATATCCAATCTAAATCTCCCCTGCTGCAACTTGAGGCCATTTCCTCTTGTCCTCTCCCTGTCAACCCTGCAGAAGAGACCTACCCCCAGCTCACTAACTATATAAGGATTACTGAAACATTGGTGGGAGGGAGAATGAGAGCTCAGAGGTTGGGGCTTTGTTTCCTTTTTAATCATTTTGCTATTTGTTGAAGAAGAATGAGCCCTGCTTCAGATCAATCCAGCTGATGGAGGGGAGAGGAAAAAGAAAAAGAATGCAATCCAGACATCCCTTTGAAAGCATAACCTAAGCAAACAGTCCAAAAGACTGCAGACTGGAGTTTTATTCCATTGAAGTGCTGCCATTTTTGTGGGAAGAGTAGAGGAAGAGCAGGATACATGCACACTTTTTCCACTTTAAACCCATGACAAACTGCAAAGGGGTTATCTGCAGCAGCTGGATAAAGCTTAGAAAATAAAACCTTTGGCTTTCTCAAATCCAAACTGCTAAAGTAAATCATCCATAAAGGTGGCCAAGATGAGAGCTTAGTCATTTCCTAAAGCTATTTTTAGAAGCAAAGATTGAGATATTTTACAGAAAGACTGAGTTTAGTTTCATTTGCAGTCATGCTGGGCTCTGCTGTTATCTGAGGAGCAACAATACCTCAGATGTAGCTTAGCTCTTCTAACAAAAACTGAAAATTAGAGACCTGAAGGCCACCACAGCAGAAAGGTTTTAATTTCATTATTAGATACAAATCCAAGTGCATTGGTAATTTCTTTTGATATGGTTGTTTCAGAATTAAACAGGTCTAAAAAGCAAATGGCCTTGTAAAAAGTTTTAATTAAGAAGGCAAAGCATGAAAGGGAAGAATAGAAAGGAAATTTTGCTGAGTTCTCTGGTGAAAAGAAGGGGTAGGATGTACAAAGTGATCAAAGCAAGAAGGATTCACTCTCTTGCAGTCTAAGCTGAAGTTATAAAGCCCTAAAAAAGCGTGGGTCACAGGGCAAACATGAGAAACAGAGCTGTAAGCGACTACTCTAGGCAGCTGCTGAACTACTGCAGCCCTTTAAAGGGTCTGCAAAATTAGAATACACTGCTCAATCTCATCATGAGAAGCAAAAAAAAAGATATGCTAAATTATCTTCAGAACATTAAGAATTAGAGTTGATGTGCTTGATTTCCTCTAGGATATTTTGGAAGGTCTTGTAAACCTTCTCGAACAATACGTGTGCCACAGATACTGATGTTTAATCACACAATTGTCAGGGTTGGAAGGGACCTTAAAGCTCTTCTAGTGCCACCACCCCTGCCCTGGGCAGGGACACCTGGCACTAGAGCAGCTTGCTCCCAGCCCCAGCCAGCCTGGCCTGCAACACTGCCAGGGCTGGGGCTGCCACCATCCCTCTGGGCAACCTGGCACAGTGGCTCAGCACCCTCCTGGCCAACAACTGCTGCCTAACAGCCAACCTAAATCTCCCTTCCTCTAGTTTGGATCCATTCCCCTAATCCTAGCACTCCCTGACATCCTAACAAGTCCTTCCCCAGCTCTCTTGTAGCCCCTGCAGATCCTGCAAGGCCACCAGAAGGTCTCCTGGGAGCCTTCTCTTCTCCAGACATGCAATATGTTCTTTTTACTAGACTGAAAAACTTAGATGGTGATTTTGAGTGAGAAAATGTTCAGATAAGCACTGTGAGCAGGTAAGATGTCAAATCAGTGGAAGCCACACAGCATATCACAGTATCACAGTCTGTTAGGGGTTGGAAGTGCCCTAGAAAGATCATCTAGTGCAACCCCCCTGCCAGAGCAGGAGCACCTAGACCAGCTCACACAGCAATGTGTCCAGGCAGCTCTGCAATGGCTCCAGACAAGGAGACTCCACAGCATCCTGGGCAGCCTGGGCCAGTGCTCTGGCACCTGAACTGCAAACAAGTTCCTCCTCGTGTTAATACTAAACCTCCTGTGCTCCAACTTGCTCCCTTTCCCTCTTGTCCTACCATTGGATGCCATGGAGCAGAGCCTGGCTCTCTCCTCCTCACACTCACCCTTCACATATTTCTAAGCATTGCTGAGGTCTCCTTTCAGTCACCTCTTGTCCAGGCTGAAGAGACCCAGCTCTCTCAGCCTGTCCTCCTAGGACACATGCTCCATATATTGAAAAGAAAAAAGCCACCCCACACTTTAAATGACTAATTGCTTATTTATCCACCAAAATCATTCCAAATTCATCTCTGTGTAGGAACAACAACAAAGAGGAGACTTCATTCCAGCTCTGAGTATGAACATGTAGAATGATGATGTTGCTGGAGAATGGCATGATGCTAAGACACAAGGCACTTTGAGATTGTTTCCATGCTGGAATGAACATAAGATCCCTTGTCCTTTCTTTCTGACTAGCTCATACATTTGAATCATTTCTCTGATATTTTGCTGCACTTCTCAGAATCCTTTGGAAGGAAGAACATTGTTGGAATATACCAGATAATAATAGAAGCACAAACAGCAGCCCAGGAAGGGGTGTGGGTGGGCAGGCAGAGAAAAATCCCATTGTCTAATTATTAAGTCTCTTCCCCACACTTGGTAAGATGCCAGAATAGTTAAAAAACCCTTCATCCTACCAGCAGTGCTCTAATTAGGGAGCTCCTGTAAGAACTGGAGAGAGAAGACAAAGGGAAAATCACAGATGTGAGAGGTAGAAAGGTCCTTTAGGGCTACCAAATCCTTTTCCTCACTGCTTCCCAACAGGACTTCCCAATGTGGGAGCAGTTAGAGTGGACAGAAAGAATCAGGTGATAGACTCAAGGAAAGGAAATATTTCAGAGAGTTGAGATGGAGCTGAAGCTGTTTGAAAGAGAAAACAAGGAGGAGTATTGCATTAGCTTTTTTTCTGAGCAGAACTAGTTCCTCAGACAACAAGGAGGTTCCTTCTGCTCTCCTGGTGGGGTGAGTATTTCCCAGCAAAGAGAGAAATGATTACAACATGAAGCAATAGCAAGCAGTTTATCAGTGATCTCTTCGAAATTCCCAAGCTTCCTGGTATCTCTAGAGTTTTGCATTTAGGGCATAATTCACAATTACATGGGAATCTCAGCTTGCATTAAAGACTTGAGATCAATTTCTAACCATGATAATTGCAATTTTACAAGGTGGGAAGCATGATCTGGAAAAGCTGTACCCCCAACAAGTCAAAGAGTGTTTTGAATCTCATTTCTGAGATGTGCATGTTGGGGAGTGACTAGTTCAGGACTTTGCAATTCAAATGTTGATGCTTTTTGGCTGGCTCAGTCCAACCAAGATGATCCATTTCCCTCCCATATCTAAGTTTAGTTTAAATTATAGAACACCAGTTGTTGAGTTTCTTTTAATTAAGTTTGCTGTTGAAAAGTCTATTCACGTTCTAAGTCTGTTCATGATACTTCAAGCTAAATATAAACCAAAGAACCTTTTATAACTGTTTAGATTATTGTGACCTCTTCTGAGAGGTTACAGAGTGGTTAAATAGAATGCATCAAACTGTTTCACTTCCACAAAGTGCCTGCTACACAAAGATTTGGGTGCTAACAAACACATATGATCATTAAAGGACTGAACTGAAGACAGGTCTGCCAAATCACTGCTGGAACCATGTGCAAGCTACTTCTCATTCTTCAGCTTGAAAACGGAGACTACTTCATCTCTTAGTTACTGTTTAATCATTATATTACCTTTAATGATTATATTGTGCATTCTCATAGAATCACAAAAGTTGGGAGAGACCTCTAAGATCATCAAGTCCAACCATACCACTAAACCATGGCCCTAAGTACCACATCTAATCTTAAACACATCCAGGGACAGTAATTCCACCACCTCCCTCAGGGAAAAGTACTTTTTCTGTTCATGTATAGCAGCTACCAGTGTTTAGTCCCTAGATACAGCTGCCACACAAATAAGAGATGCTGATAGGGGCATTGGTACACCTGTTACCTCTTTTGATACAGAAACTGAATTGAGATTCACACAATTGTGCCAGAAAGAAAGAAGCCTGGGGAAGAGATCAACACAAGAGGACATTCCTTGAATATTAACCATCATTCTGAATAATGCTTTTGCAGACTTCCAAAATTTTGTTTGCTGTTCCTTAGAGCAAATATTTACAGAAATAATAGTAAGATCTGCTGGGAACAGTGCAAAATATTCCCAGTGTGATGCTGCAAGAGCAGAAGGAGCTTCCTCAAAGCATTTTTCTATGTACCTCCAGCTAAAGACAGATTGTTTACACTGGAAGGAGCCTCATTGAGGACTTAAAAGAAAAATTCATCATCACAAGGCAAGGCAAAAAAAAAAATACTTGAGCTCCCAATAAGCAGGCAAGTGTCTCTATCTGTGTGTGTTTTCCACAGCATCCTCTGCAGCAGCATCCAGAAGGGCAGTGCCCAACACCTAACCCAGAGGTGAAGCATAGATAATCCCAGAATCGCAGAAGTCCCAGGGTTGGAAGGGACCTTAAAGCTCCTCTAGCTCCAACCCCTGTGCCTGCCATGGGCAGGAACACCTGGCACTAGAGCAGCTTGCTCCCAGCCCCAGCCAGCCTGGCCTGCAACACTGCCAGGGCTGGGGCTGCCACCACCTCTCTGGGCAACCTGGCACAGTGGCTCAGCACCCTCCTGGAAGAACTTATGCCTAACAGCCAATCTAACTCTACCCTCCTCCAGTTTGGATCCATTCCCCCTAGTTCTATCAGTACCAGACATCCTAACAAGTCCTTCCCCAGCTCTCTTGTAGCCCCTGCAGATCCTGGGAGGCCACCAGAAGGTCTCCTGGGAGCCTTCTCTTCTCCAGGCTGAGTAACCCCAACTCTCTCAGCCTGTCCTCATAGGAAGAGGTGCTCCAGCCCTCTCGTTCTGGCAATCTGTGCTGTCAGAGATGTCTTACAAGCCACACAAGCAGAAGAGACAGAATTCCTGTGTTCCTGACACCCACGGAAACAAGCCTCATGCAACAAGGAGCAGAAAAGGAAGTCGTCGTGGCTAGGCTTCGTGAACAAAAATCCAGGGAGGGCTCCATCCACACTCCTCCTCAGCGCCTTTTCCAAGCGCTGATAAAAAGAGGATAGCAGATAGCACCCTCGAGCCTGCACTAGGGATTTTTTTAGGTGAGACACAGCATGTGCAGAGCTGGACCCACCCTTTAGTCCTAAGGTTCATCTGCCAGGGCCTAGCAAGCTTGGATGCTGGCAGCCAAGTCCTTAGGACAGAGGTTTAACCTCTTAGCTGGAAGGCCTTCCAGGGCTAAACGAGCTCCATCTGCCCAGGTTTGGAATCAGAGTTGTTCTTCTCCTAGGATGACTGCCAGGAGGCTAATGAGCTCATCCTACCCATCCAAGGATTCTAGGAACATGGGTATCACTCCCCACACTTTCCCGTGGGCAATGAGTTTAATGCTCCAGAAAAGGAAGTAGCAAGAGAAGAATGAAATGTCACCCACAAGAGCAGTAATTCTGCATGGGGAGACTTTCAGCGCAGTTTTGGGACTGCAGTGTTTGGAATTCTTGCTGTGGTCGCTTAGCCTGCTCCAGTATTTGGCAGAAGTCACCATTCATGTCCCTGAACTGCAAGTAAGCCACCTTTCAAGCCTGTTTGGCTACAAGAGAGCTGGTTGGTAACACTTGGGGATGGCTCTTAAAGTATAACAAAGTGGCAGAATGGTTTGAGTTGGAAAGGACCTTTAAAAGTTTAACCCACTCCCCTGCAGTCAGCAAGGGCATCTCCTCCTAAAGCAGGTTGCTCAGAGCCCCAGACAACCTGACCTGGAATGGTTCCAGGAATGAGGCCTCTGCCTCCTCTTTGGGCAACCTGGGCCAGTGTTTCATCACACTCAGCATAAAAAATGTTTTCTTTATGTCTAGTCTAAATGTCCATTTTTTAGTTTTAAGCCATCACCCCTTTTCCTGTCAAAACAAACCCTACTAAAGTGTCTGTCCTCATCTTTTTTATAGGTACCTTTAAGTTAACACAAGGTCCAAGAGCTAAACACAAAATAGGACTCTTCAGTCTGAGGACAATTTATTTTGGTGATACTGTCAACACCATTCCACTTTTTAAGCCAGAATGCCAAGATATAAGTTTCCAGCTTTGGGTTTGGGGGTTTCCATTCCTACCTTACCTCCCAGACAGATCCTCTGTCAGCTTGCCATGTGTGCCCTTAACAAGTTTGGTCATCAAGGTGTTGGAAGCAATTAGGTTGAAAGTATCACAGGCTTTTGTGTCAGCCTCTGAGGGAGAGAGCTGCTGAAGCTCTCCAGCACAGCCCATTGATCAGAGCATGTGCTCTGCTGTTTTAAGGATGGTGCCTTAGTGCAAAGGCTTTAGAGAGCAGGTACAGTTCTGCAAATATTCATTATAAGCCCTTTGGGACAACAATCAGCATGAGTCAACTCCTAGTAGGCACAGTCTGACAATCCCTTGTGGTCTCCTGTGGCCCCTGGTGCCATAACTGTGCCCACAGCAGAGGGAGCATTAAACCCATTGCCCACGGGAAAGGGTGGGGAGTGATACCCATGTTCCTAGAATCCTTGGATGGGTAGGATGAGCTCATTAGCCTTCTGGCAGTCATCCTAGGAGAAGGACAACTCTGATTCCAAACCTGGGCAGATGGAGCTCGTTTAGCCCTGGAAGGCCTTCCAGCTAAGAGAAGGACACTCTAATAAAACCTCCGTCCTAAGGACTTGGCTGCCAGCGTCCAAGCTTGCTAGGCCCTGGCAGATGAACCTTAGGACTAAAGGGTGGGTCCAGCTCTGTGCATGCTGTGTCTCACCTAAAAAAATCCCTAGTGCAGGCTCAAGGGTGCTATCTGCTATCCTCTTTTTATCAGCGCGCTTGGAAAAGGTGCTGAGGAGGAGCGTGGGCGGAGCCCTCCCTGGAGCTTCGTTCGCCAAGCCTAGCCATACAACTCCTAGCATCTCCCTCCAAGTGGCAAAGAATGCAGGGCACTGGTTCTGATCATTTATCCCACTGAATTCTTTTTTTTCTTCCAGACTGTGAGGTTGACAGTTACTAACTTCATTAGAAGTTGCAGCTGCTGCTGCTGTCTTGATTTGGATTAGTTACCTTGAATTGCTTTGCAAAAGACAATTATCATTCCAGCTTCTCTCTCCCAAGGAGGAAGTGGCTCCTTGTAGCAGAACCAAATTAGAAAACAAACTGGAGCATGAAATAAAGGGAAGAGAACAAGTGTGTCAGATACTAGAGAGAAGCTGATCACACCTGCCTGGCCTCAAGTATTTTAAATAGAGGCTAGCACACTGAAAGGCAGGAAATGGTAGAACAAATGAGGCAAGGAACCACTAAGAGATGTGCTGCTAATCAAGGGAAACAATCCAGTAGCTGGCAGGAAGGATATCTTTCTGATCAAATACCCTAGTTTTAAGCTCTCAACAAAAAAAACAAAGCCCACCCCAACCCTATCATGTGCCTGTGGTGCTGCAGGACCACAGCTCAGTGATCTATTGGATCCCTGCATGTTCTATGATTGTTATTCTCCCAGCTGGGCATTGTCTGTGTTTATTAGCTGATGCCCTTTCTCTTGGTCTTAACATACCAAAACCTACCCAAGTGCAGAGATGATGATCCCCAAACCTACCCAAGTGTAGAGGTGATGATCCCCAAACCTACCTATCTGTAGAGATGATGATCCCCAAACCTACCTATCTGTAGAGATGATGATCCCCAAACCTACCCATCTGTAGAGATGATGATCCCCAAACCTACCCATCTGTAGAGATGATGATCCCCAAACCTACCCATCTGTAGAGATGATGATCCCCAAACCTACCTACGTGTAGAGACGATGATCCCCAAACCTACCTACGTGTAGAGACGATGATCCCCAAACCTACCTACGTGTAGAGACGATGATCCCCAAACCTACCTACGTGTAGAGACGATGATCCCCAAACCTACCTACGTGTAGAGACGATGATCCCCAAACCTACCTACGTGTAGAGACGATGATCCCCAAACCTACCTACGTGTAGNTACCTAGCTGTAGAGATATAATTGTAAAGATGATGCCAAAAACCTACCTAACTGTAAAGAAGACGATACCAAAACCTAACTGTAAAGATCCCCAAACTGCCACAGCATGTCATTAAATGCTCTAAACTGCTACATCACAAGCTGCTGCTTTACAGGCAAGAGTTGACTGAGGGAGAAATAGAGCTTCAGTCTGTATTTTGATCCACAACTGCTCTGCCTGCTCTTCCATCCCCAGAAGGTTAGAGAGATAAGAATATGAACAGCTCAAAGCTGTTGTAAGCAGCTGGGGCAGAAGTGTTCAAACTCCATATACCTGTTGGTGAACAATTGCTTGAGTGTTTCCCAGACTAGTATTAGCAACAAATTATATACACCCAAAAGTCAAGATCCTTCCACAATTCTTATTTCTCTTATAATTTCTACACTTTTAAAATTCCTTTTGCAATGCCCCCATTCCAGCACAAATATCCTTCTTCAGCTCTAATTCTGCTCACTCACATTGCAGTAGTGGCAAGCAAGGGGAGACCTCCTGGCTCTCTAGAACTACCTGAAGGGAGGTTGTAGAGAGGCAGGGACTGGGCTGTTCTCCCTGGTGGAGAGTGACAGGACAAGGGGAAATGTCCAAGCGGCTTTCTACTACCAGCTTTGATTCCCAGCAGGTTGCAGAGCTCAGCCAGACCTGTCTCAGGCTCCCTTTCTGTTTCTGTCTTGCATATCCAAGTTTAATGGGCATGAGCTGCTCTTGGGCTTCCAACGAACCAAATGCACAGCATTAAAGAGTCCTTCTGTGGCTCACAGTTAAAATCAGATGAGCAACAAGCATGGAAGGTACTACAGCAGAGCAATATCAGAACTAGAAGCAGAATATGACTAACCTCAGGAACTGTTTTGATGGGGTTTGACCTCACTGACATTATCTTCTTTCTCCTGACTTGTATCTCTCTCCAGACTTGTGCATCCCCAGTGCCCATTTTGCTCTAGGCCTAGGCTCCATCTCCTGGTGCTCCCTTCTCCCTCAGGCCCACACTTTCTACCCTGATACAAAGTTTGTGCTGAGAATATTCAGCAGCTTTTTCTTCCCCCCGCTTTAGTACTTGTCTATCTTATTAACAGGCTTTCCCCTAGCTAGGAACTGTGATCACAGATAATTCTGCATCCCAGATTTCTGTGGATATTATGAATTTAAAAAATGACATAACATATCACTTTCAGGTTGCAAAGTCAAGAACTAAACAGAGGAAGTGCTGGAATTAAACTTGCCTACAAAACCTTAATTTGGCCCTTTTGTTCATCAGTATTATGATATAGACTTTAATTACATGAACACAGACTATTTTTTCCACATCTAAATGCATGGATGTGCAAATTCTCAAGCAGTTGACTTGATTACAAGTATGCATAATAGAAAAGTTCAATAGTCTATTGATATTTAGGCAGATTGCAGAAATTCCACATATTCATTGCAGCAGCTGACTATGTTAGGATACTATGCCAAGAGCTGAACAAATGAAATCAGATTACTGCAAATGAAAAGGAACAAATAGCCAGGGGAAAAAAATATAGGAGGGCCAGAGGAAAAAAACAGCATGGTGGATACTAGACAACTGATTTAGGTTCAACTGAAACAAAGCAAGAGTTCTAAAGCAGCCCACAAGTACTATTGAATCTTTCCTCTAGTCCCAGTAAAACAGACTAATCAGCACAGCAGCTACTTTATATTGGATAACTCCAAAGACTAAACCATACAAATGGGGTCAAAGTATATGTTTGAAATACACACAAAAAATGAGAGGCGACATCTTGGCCTCTAGGTTTTCTTCTGGCTGAGGAAAAAAATAGAAAAAGGTTAATTTCAAGGTTAGAACTAACCTTGGTTTGGTTTTTTCTTTCCCCAGAGCCTAAAGCAGAGCTCATGGCTAAGATGTCACCTCTAATATTCTTTGCTATCTCAACAGTGAGTTCTATATTAATAGTTTCTCTTCAGTTCTGCAGTCAGAATGCTAATGCACTGTGGATTTTGTTGCAGTGTGAAGAAGTTTGGCTTGAGCTCCTTTTAATCACTGGTCAGCTAAGCGTGGAGGCTGGCAAAGCTTGATGGCAATGTTACTACTCTTCTGCACTTCACAGGGCAGAGCTGAACTCAGAGAAGCTACCTCCAGAGAGTAACAGAAGCTAAGAAGGGAAAGGCTTTATTATTCCTTGATTTCTTGTTAATATAGAATCCTAGAATGGGCAGGTTGGAAGGGACCCTAAAGATCATCTAGTTCCAACCTCCCCACACTGAGCAGGGATGCCAATCACTAG
>VWZO01014724.1:0-12002 GCA_013396975.1 Bucco capensis
GAATTGGTCTGTTCTCCCTGGTTGAGAGTGACAGGATGAGGGAAAATGGATGTAAATAGTGCCAGGGGAAGTTCAGGTTAGATATTAGGAAGAATTTCTTTCCTGAAAGGGTTGTCAGCCATTGGAACAGGCTGCCCAGGGAGGTGCTTGAGTCACCATCCCTGGAGGTGGTTAAGAGACAGGGGGATGTTGCATTGAGGGGCATCATTTAGCTGGTTGATAGGGCTGGGACAAAGGCTGGACTCGATGATCTTCAAGGTTCTATGATTCTGTGATTTTCAGCTGCTGCTGAATGCTCTGGATCCAGCCCAATAATGTGGTGGTAGATGCTTCTATCCTTCTCCAATTCATGAGTATGGCTGTTGGGTGGCTTCTGATGTCACTTTGCTGTAACACAAACTGGAAGGTATTCCTGCTGGCTGTGGGGGAGCAGAAGAAGAGGACAAACAAGAAAAGCCGTGGTTGGCAGTGAAGGAGAGAGAAGGTGTCTTCCCAGATGGGGAGGAAGCTGGTCAAGTTTGTATCACTGAACACTACAAGTAAAAATCAGGGTGAGTGATGTACAAAGGCAGAGGTGGCCAAAAGCTTCTAAGCAGTGTACACAAAAATTGAAATCTGCTGCCCCAGGAATGAAGCATGGAGGAGATGATCCCATTATTAATCAGTGGCATTGTGATTTTGGCAGAATGGGCTGCAAGGCTAAGTCTCCTGCTGGAGTGAAGGGAGGCAGGGGGCTGAGCTGAGGAGATGGTAGCTCCCTTCTCATTTCTCCATACATCCTCTGCTCTCCTGTCAATCTAATTCCACTGAAGTGAATCCCACCTTCCTGGCACTTCTTCATCTCTCAACAGAGCAAGGCATTGAAGGCCTTTGAGAATTATGGCTTAATTCCACCCAAAGCCCTAGCTGGTAGTGGGTTCAGCTACCCATAGAGGTAGGCCATCATAAGCAACTGTCATCTGCATTCTCTTTTGGTTCAAGGAGCCACTTGAAGTGCCAGAGAAGCTGTTAAATCTCACTTTTTCTAGGACTGAGGTCTGTGTGAGATCTGATCAACAAGCATATACTATGGACATACTCAAATCTTACTCTCTGAGCATCTGTGTCAGGAATCTGGTCTGAATTTACATATTCTCATTCTGGCCTTTGTCACCAGGTTTCCTAACTGTAGATGAAGCAAGGCACTGGGGAAGATACATTTCAAGTTGCAGATTCAAGATTCAAGTTGCAGCAGGGAGGTTTAGATTAGATATAAGGAGAAATTTCTTTACTGGTAGGGTTGTTAAGTCTTGGAATAGGCTGCCCAGGGAGGTGCTGGAGTCACTGTTTAAGAAACATTTAGCTGCTCTTCTTAGGGCCATGGTTTAGTGGTGTGTTATTGATAGGTATGGTTGGACTTGATGATCTTAGAGGTCTCTTCCAAGCTTAATGATCCTGTGATTCTGTATAAATTTGCATCGATGCACCAGAGGCACCTGTACTGTAGTAGTGCTGCAGTTGCAAGAGGCTGGTGAGGGGTCTGGAGCACAAGTCTTATGAGCAACATCTGAGGGAACTGGGGTTGGTTAGTGTGGAGAAGAGGAGACTCAGGGGAGACCTTATCTCTCTCTACAACTCCCTGAAAGGAGGTTGTAGCAAGATGGGGGTTGGTCTCTTCTCCAGGGTTAACAGTGAGAGGACAAGAGGAAATGGCTTTAAGTTGCAGCAGGAGAGGTTTAGATTAGATATAAGGAGAAATTTCCTTACTGAAAAGGTTATGTCTTGGCCCAGGCTGCCCGGGGAGGTGGTGGAGTCACCATCCCTGGAGGGATTTAAGAAACGTTCATATGCTCTCCTTAGGGCCATGGTTTAGTGGCATGGTAGTGATAGGTATGGTTGGAATGCCTCTGTATTTTTAGTTCTCATCCAAAATACTTCAGACACTGATAATTTACATGTTAAATAAAATATTTCATATTTTTCTTATACAGGAACAAGGTGCAAGCTTAACTTGGAAGCATCAAGGACACTGAGGTTAATGCCATTTTGTTTTCTGAATGTAGGTGTCAGAATTTTCCAAGTGCAATAACATTCAATAGGTCACTTGGTCTGTTCTTTAAAAACGTATGTATATCCCCTACTGCACATATTCTTTTCAACACTTCCAATAGAACAAAATAATCTCTCACCATCCATTTTATTCTAATATTCACAGAATCATAGAATTGTCAGAGTTGGAAGGGACACCTCCAGCTCCCAGACCCAGCCAGCCTGGCCTGCAAAACATCCAGGGCTGGGGCTGCCACCACATCTCTGGGCAACCTGGGTCAGTGTCTCACCACCCTCATGGGGAAGAACTTCTTCCTAACATCTAATCTAAATCTCCCCTCCTCTAGTTTGTATCCATTCCCCCTAGTCCTAGCACTACCTTTCAAACCCACAATGAAGTTGTTGCACACTGCCTTCCTGTGGCTCCTGAAAACATTCTCACCCCAATTTTTTTCCTAAAGATGCAGCACTACACAGCAGCTGCTCTGTGACCCCTTTACAAAGTATCCTTTCCCACAGCTGATGGCAATTTGACCTAATCCCATTAGATTCTTTACATACTATAGAGTTTGGTCCTACTCAAAAATACAGCCAATGAAAATAAAAAGCCAACCCCACACATTCATTTTAACAGCCCTCAGGCAAGGTATTTTATCAGCTTGCTTGTGTTTTTTTCTTCTAGAACTGGCAATGAATGCAGCAAATAAACACATTTACTTGGCCTCTTCTGTCAGTGTACATCTATTCTGTTGGGGTTTTTTGACTTTACATTAGCAGTCTATTTACTTTTATTATTTGATTGCCTTTTTTTACCCTTCTGTCATATTTCTGAATCGCTGCTGAATTCCTCCATGTAAGGCCAAAATCTCTTCCTTTCTTCTTTTTCTTTTTTAAGAAAATTTGTGCTAGGAGAGGGTGCTTGCTGGTTCTTTTCAACCTCTATTTCCATTCTGCAGGATTTTAGTTTTAACTTGGGTGAACAAACTGAAAGGAGGTTGGAGTGAGATGGGGTTAAGTCTCTTCACCATGGTTACCAATGAGAGGACAAGAGGAAATGACTTTAAGTTGCAGCAGGGAACGTTTAGATTAGATATAAGGAGAAATCTGTTTACTGGTAGGGTAGCTAAGTCTTGGAATAGGCTGCCCATTTCCCCTCATCCTATCACTCTCCACCAGGGAGAACAAGGAGAACAGACAAATCCCCACCTCTCTACAACCTCCCTTCAGGTAGTTATAGAGAGCAATGAGGTCTCCCCTCAATCTCCTCTTTTCCAGGCTAAACAGGCCCAGATCCCTCAGTCTTTCCTCATAAGACTTATGTTCTAAGCCCTTTAGCAGCTTGGGAGCCTCTGTCCCCTCTCCAGCACCTCCATGTCCCTCTTGGAGTGAGGGGCCCAAAACTGGATGCAGTACTGGAGGTGAGGCCTCCCCAAAGCTGAGGAAAGGGGTAGGATCACCTCCCTGCTCCTGCTGCCAACACTGTTCCTGCTCCAGGCCAGGATGCCATTGGCCTTCTTGGCCACCTGGGCACACTGCTGGCTCCTGTTCAGCTGTCACTCAGCACCCCTAGGTCCCTCTGTGCCTGGCAGCTCTGCAGCCACTGCTCCCCAAGCCTAGAGCACTGCTGGGGGTTGCTATGGCCAAGGGGCAGCACCTGGCATTTGGCCTTAGTGAACTTCATGGCATTGGCCTTGGCCCAGTGNTCGAAGTCTGCCCTTCGGAAGTCCCAAGTGGCAGTTTTGCTCTCACTCTTCCTAACATTTCCAATAATAGAGAACTTGATAATTTCATGATCAGTGTTGCCTAGACGACCTCCAACTGCCACATCTTCCGCAAGACCTTCTCTGTTCACAAACAGTAGGTCCAGCAGGGCACCTTCCCTGGTCGGTTAACTTATCAGCTGTGTGAGGAAGTTATCCTCCACACATTCCAGGAACCTCCTGGATTGTTCTTTCTCTGCTGTGTTGTATTCCCAGCAGATACCTGGGAGGTTAAAGTCTCCCACAAGAATAACTGCAAGTGACCACGAGACTTCTCACAATTGCTTATAGTAACTTTCATCGACCTCACTGCTCTGGTTGGGAGGTCTATAGCATTGATCTCAAAGATCATCTAGTTCCAACGCCCCTGCCATGGGCAGGGATGCCACACACTAGACCAGGTTGCCCAGGGCCGCATCCAGCCTGGCCTTGAACACTGCCAGGGATGGGGCATCCACAGCCTCTCTGGGTAACCTGTGCTGCTTCTTTCTGCCTTCTGCTCCTGAATCCAGCTTCTAGGATCCAGCGCCCCACAAGTCCAACTCCTGTCTGCTGCTGGAGTCCTCCTGTTGCAATACCAAGGGGGCTGGGGTGGGTCTGGATGCTGGCTCTCTATATGTTTGCATATATTGTCTACTGTTGCTGTTTTCATTAAAGTAGTTAAAGTTATTTTGTTTGGTTTTTTTCCAATCCACGCGTCTTTTTCTTTGGGGTTTTGGGGGTTATCACAGGATCACAGAATCACTATGTTTGGAAGAAACCCCTAAGATCAAGTCTAACCATATCTATCACTACCATACCACTTAATCATGGCCCTAAGTACCACATCTAAATGTTTCTTAAACACCTCCAGGGACGGTGACTCCACCACCTCCCTAGGCAGCCTGGGCCAAGAGTTAACAACCCTACTAGTGAAGAAATTTCTCTGTATATCTAATATAAACCTTCCCTGCTGCAACCTGAGGACATTTCCTCTTGTTCTCTCACTGTTAACCCTGGAGAAGAGACCTATCCCTATCTTCTTACAATCTCCTTTCAGGTAGTTGTAGAGAGGTCTCCCCTGAGTCTCCTCTTCTCCAGACTAAACAACCTCAGTTCCCTCAGCCATTCCTCATACAACTTGTGCTCCAGACCCCTCACTAGCCTCATTGCCCTTCTCTGGACATACTCCAATGCCTCTGTGTCCTTCTTGGACTGAGGGGCCCGAAACTGAACACAGTATTCTGGATGTGGCCTCACCAAGCACTGAGTACAGGGGGATGAACACTTCTGTGGTCCTACTGGTCACACTATTTTTTGTCCAAGCCAAGATGCTGTTAGCTTTCTTGGCCACCTGGGCACACTGCTAGCTCATCTTCAGTCAACTATCAACCAGCACCCCCAGGTCCTGTGCACAGACAGATGTTTTACCTCATGATCCTCATGGGTCCCTTCCAACTCAGGACATTTTATGATTCTATTTTATGTAATATCTATCCCTCTTCCCACACGAGCTTAGCTTAGAGTTGGTTAAATATTTTTCAGTGGCATATTATTTTCAGGCAGAAATTACCTTTTCTGAACTTTGACCTTATGATTTTGATTGTTATAAGCAAATGGCTGATATCATGTAAATCTGCATGTAAATAACCACAAAGGTACCTGAAATTTGTAACATTTCCATCTTCAAAGTGCTGGCAGCTTCCTGGGGATGCCCTTAAACAATTGCAAAAAAGTGAATTTTGGTCAGCAGAAGATGGGATGTGTCAGGCAGCAAAATTCCTAAAGCCAGGAACATTCAAGCCTCTTTCACAGTCCACATTGGCTGACTGCCCCTGGGAGGGGGTGGAAGTGGGGGAGGATGCTCTTTGAAGTTTCTTTACTACAAGGAGGCAGACACAGTCTGAAAATCCCTTGTGGTCTCCTGTGGCCCCTGGTGCCATAACTGTGCCCACAGCAGAGGGAGCATTAAACTCATTGCCCACAGTAAAGTGTGGGGAGTGATACCCATGTTCCTATAATCCTTGGATGGGTAGGATGAGCTCATTAGCCTTCTGGCAGTCATCCTAGGAGAAGGACAACTCTGATTCCAAACCCGGGCACATGAAGCTCGTTTAGCCCTGGAAGGCCTTCCAGCTAAGAGGTTAAACCTCCGTCCTAAGGACTTCACTGCCAGCGTCCAAGCTTGCTAGGCCCTGGCAGATGAACCTTAGGACTAAAGGGTGGGTCCAGCTCTGTGCATGCTGTGTCTCACCTAAAAAAAATCCCTAGTGCAGGCTCGAGGGTGCTATCTGCTATCCTCTTTTTATCAGCGCGCTTGGAAAAGGCGCTGATGAGGAGCGGGGGTGGAGCCCTCCCTGGATCTTCGTTCATGAAGCCTAGCCACCACAACAACGACCACTACAAGGAGGAGGCTATTCAGGGCCTCTGAATATGAGACAAAATACCTGCTCTTTCCTGCCCTTTCAGGGTCAAAAGTGTAAGATATCTTGAAGGTGATGCCACAAATTCTGGAAAATAGGTACTCGGCACAAGGTTAATGGAGAAAGATAGAGTTACCTTTAATAGGAAGCTTCACACCTTCTAGATCTCGTACATGGACACGCGTGCCTTGCCCCCCCCCAAGTCCATCATTTTTATAACAATGTCCATCCAATCCCATTGTGCCACTTGTCTCAGTCCAGTCCCAAACCGCCCTCTGGCACACCCCTTTCAGAAATTGGGTCTGGGGTCTTGAGACCCTCTTTACTTCATCCTCTTCTGCCTCATGATGTATACTGTCCCTTGGAGGCCTGCCAGAGTTCTCTATGTGAAGGTCCTTCTGCAGTGTTTATGTCTTCCTGGTGCCAGGCCTATTTTGAAAAGAAGATTAAACTACTAAAGAGGGAGTAGGTTAAAATGTATAAAAGTTAGGCTACTACACAGAAATCCTAAATCTACAGTACTAATATTAAAACTACAATAACTACTAAAATTTATAGAATTAAAAAGATCAAAATTAAAAACTCCGAGGCATCAAAGGGGACCACTCTAAACCTGCCTGAACTCCTCTTTCTGTTTCCACACCTCCTCTCATCTTGTCATTATCACAGCTTTTTCCTTGTGGACAATTGCAAGAGCAATGCCAGCTACTAATCCACTGGGGAGCAGTAGATGATTTGCTTTTATGGAGGAAGTGATGAGTCATTGGTGTGTAAAATCCCTCAAATACAGGTTCTGAGTGGCTGTTGTGTCCTGCTGCAAGAGATTGATCTACTTGTCCTGCTCCAGTGCTTCCTCTGTGCTATCTCCATTTTTAATAATCTGGCCCCACCAGCCTGTGTCCTGAGCAAGCTTGAATTGGAGAGCAGCCCTGCAGAAAAGGACTTGGGGGTGCTGGTGGACAAGAAGCTGGCCATGAGCAAACAGTGCACACTGGCAGCCCAGAAGGCTAATCGCATCCTGGGCTGCATCAAAAGAAGCGTGGCCAGCAGATCCAGAGAGGTGATTCTGCCACTGCACTCTGCACTGCTCACACCTCCTCTGCAATACTGTGCTCAGTTCTGGAGCCCTCAACACAGAAAGNTAATAACCATGTCCCTGACATGTCTCTACAGAAAAGTTTGAAGATTTCACAGAATCACAATGGTTGGAAGAGACCTCTAAGATCATCAAGTCCAACCATACCTATCACTAACATACCACTAAACCATGTCCCTAAATAAAGGATTTAAATGTTTCTTAAACTTCTCCAGGGATGGTGACTCAACCACCTCCTTGGGCAGTCTATTCCAAGCCTTAACAACCCTTTCAGTAAAGAAATTTCTTCTTATATCTAATCTAAACCTCCCCTGCTGCAACTTGAAGCCAAAAGGATGCACAAAGAACTCACTGTGTTACTGGATCCACTTCCAAAGTTTCCTAAACTTTGACCTACACTTTTCTTTTGTTGTCAAAAAGGCTAAAGGAGGAGGGAAAAATGAATATTGTTTAGACACTGGCCCAGTTTGCCCAGAGAGGTGGTGGAAACCTGGCAGTTTTGCAGGCCAGGCTGGTTGGGGCTGTGAGCAAGCTGATCTAGTGGGAGGTGTCCCTCCCCATGCATGCGGGTTGGAACTAGATGATCTTTAAAGTCCAGTCCAACTCTGACAATTCTGTGATTCTATGATTATTATCCTGCTCACCTCACAGGGATATCTTTCAGCCAGGCAGAACTTCAGGGACAGCTGTGTTTGCCAGTGGGTCCATGTCTCTCATTGACCTCAGCTGGATGGAATCTCTTAATACGGAATACAGAGAACACTTGCAGAATAAGTAAAGCAGGAAACTGAGGGGGAAGAACATTTACCCTGAAGCAATAGTATATAAGACTGTAGCAGGGGATAGCAATGCTTTGTTGAGGTCTGCAGCTTCCCTTGGTAGAAATGAACAGCTGGCTTGTGACCCTTAGAGGAGATGGTTCTTGAGGTGTTTGCTCTTTGCAGCATGGAAACCTAACAGCATTCAAGCCCCAAAAGGATGAACCTTCAAATCTGCCCAAAGCCAGTACACTTGATGTCTCCATCTGACCTTTTTACATGCTAGACTTTCTGTGTTGTCTAAACTGCTGGTTATAATATAAAATCTGATGTTTATATATATAATTATAAATATTAAACCAAATATTTTTGTAAAGAAGAGGAAATTCAGAGACCTGAGTGTTCAGAAGCTTTGTCCAACTGTAACTGAAACTCATCTAAGTTGACTGTGACATGCTAAAAGGAAACTCTCTCCTTTTCTTTCCAGGAGTTCAAACATTGTATGTTCTAGCATCTGTGTGAGAGAGCAATGGGAATGTATCGAGCTCTCCCTGGGGGGCAATAATTAGAAGGTTGAAAGCTTGTGGGTAAGGATTAAGGGGGAAACTAGTATGGGAGACATGGTAGTGGGTGTTTACTACAGGCCACCTGATCAGGATAAGGAAGCTGATGAGGCATTCTACAAACAGCTGGAAGTAGCTTTGAGATCACAGGCTCTGGTTGTCATAGGGGACTTCAATTACCCTGACATTTGCTGGGAGACTTACACAGCCAGGCATACGCAGTCCAGTAGGCTCCTCCAGAGTGCTGATGGTAACTTCCTAATGCGAGTGGTTGAGGAGGTGACAAGGAGAGGAGTGTTGCTGGACCTTGTACTGACAAAGAAAGAGGGACTGGTTGAGGATGTGAAAGTAGGGGCACGCTTGGCTGTAGTGACCATGAGTTGGTGGAGTTCAGGATTGTGGGCAGTAGGCTCAGGGCTACAACAGGATTGTGACCCTGTATTTCAGAAAGGCCAACTTTGGCCTCCTCAGGGAACTGCTTGGAAAAGTCGCATGGGACAGGGCTCTAGAAGGTAAGGGGCCCAAGCAAGCTGGCTAACATTCAAGCACCATTTCCTCCAGGCTCAGGATCAGTGCGTCCCAAAGAGTAGGAAATCTAGTAAGAGAATTAGGAGACCTGCATGGTTGAGCAGAGAGTTACTGGATAAACTTAAGCAGAAGAAAATATATAGAGCATGGAAGAAGCGGCAGGCCACTTGGGAAGAATACAGGGAGGTTGTCAGAGGATGCAGGCATGCAACAAGGAAAGCGAAGGCTTCCTTAGAACTAAACCTGGCAAGGGAGGTCAAGGACAATAAGAAAAGCTTTTCCAAGTATGTTGGAGGCAAAAGGAAGTACAGGGGTAATGTGGGCCATCTGCTGAATGAAGTGGGTGCCCTGGTGACTGAGGCTGCAGAGAAGGCAGAGTTACTAAATGCCACCTTTGCCTCAGTCTTTGCTACTGAGGCCTACTGTCAGGAGTCCCAGACCTTGAAGACCACAGAGGANCCTAATGCGAGTGGTTGAGGAGGTGACAAGGAGAGGAGTGTTGCTGGACCTTGTACTGACAAAGAAAGAGGGACTGGTTGAGGATGTGAAAGTAGGGGCACGCTTGGCTGTAGTGACCATGAGTTGGTGGAGTTCAGGATTGTGGGCAGTAGGCTCAGGGCTACAACAGGATTGTGACCCTGTATTTCAGAAAGGCCAACTTTGGCCTCCTCAGGGAACTGCTTGGAAAAGTCGCATGGGACAGGGCTCTAGAAGGTAAGGGGCCCAAGCAAGCTGGCTAACATTCAAGCACCATTTCCTCCAGGCTCAGGATCAGTGCGTCCCAAAGAGTAGGAAATCTAGTAAGAGAATTAGGAGACCTGCATGGTTGAGCAGAGAGTTACTGGATAAACTTAAGCAGAAGAAGAAAATATATAGAGCATGGAAGAAGCGGCAGGCCACTTGGGAAGAATACAGGGAGGTTGTCAGAGGATGCAGGCATGCAACAAGGAAAGCGAAGGCTTCCTTAGAACTAAACCTGGCAAGGGAGGTCAAGGACAATAAGAAAAGCTTTTCCAAGTATGTTGGAGGCAAAAGGAAGTACAGGGGTAATGTGGGCCATCTGCTGAATGAAGTGGGTGCCCTGGTGACTGAGGCTGCAGAGAAGGCAGAGTTACTAAATGCCACCTTTGCCTCAGTCTTTGCTACTGAGGCCTACTGTCAGGAGTCCCAGACCTTGAAGACCACAGAGGAAGTCTGGAGGAAGGAAGATTTTACCTCAGTCAAAGAGACTTGGGTCAGAGATCAGTTGAGCAAACTGGACATCCACAAGTCATAGAATCATAGAATGGCCAGGTTGGAAGGGACCTTAGAAATCATCTAGTTCCAACCCCCCTGCCCTGGGCAGGGATGCCACACACTAGACCAGGTCACCCAGGGCCACATCCAGCCTGGCCTTGAATACTGCCAGGGATGGGGCATCCACAACCTCTCTGGGCAACCTGTTCCGGTACCTAACCACCCTCCAGGTAAAGGACATCCTTTTAATCTCCAATCTAAATTTCCCCTCCTTCAGCTTATAACCATTCCCCCTTGTCCTATTACAATCTGACCAGCTGAAAAGTCTCTCCCCTTCCGTCTTATAATTCCCCCTTAGATACTGAAAGACAGTTAGAAGATCCCCTGGAAGCCTTCTCTTTTCCAGGCCTAACAACCCCAGCTTATTCAGCCTATCCTCATAGGACAGGTTCACTAGACCTTTGATCATCCTCATGGCCCTCCTCTGGACTCATTCCAACAGGTCCACCCCAGAACTGGATGCAGTATTCCAGGTGTGGTCTCATGAGGGCAGAGCAGAGAGGCAGAATCACCTCCCTAGCCCTGCTGCTCATGCCTCTCCTGATGCAGCCCAGGATGCAGTTGGCTTTCTGGGCTGTGAGTGCACATTGCTGGCTCATATCCAGCTTTTCATCTATCATGACCCCCAAGTCCTTCTCTGCACTGCTGCTCACAATGAGTTCCTCACCCAGTCTGTACTCATATCTAGGATTACTCCTACCCAGATGCAAGACCTTACACTTTGACTTATTGAACTTTATTTTATTCTCATGGGCCAACTTTTCAAGTTCGTCCAGGTCCCTCTGGATGGCATCCCGCCCTTCTGGCATATCAACCACACCACCATGGGCCCTGGTGGGATGCACCCATGAGTGCTGAGGGAGATGGCAGAGGTCATTGCTAGGCCACTCTCCATAATCTTTGAGAGGTCCTGGAGAATGGGAGAGGTGCCTGAGGCCTGGAGGAAGGCCAATGTCATCCCAATCTTCAAAAAGGGCAAGAAGTACGACCAGGATAACTCTAGGCCAGTCAGCCTCGCCTCCATCCCTGGAAAGGTGATGGAACAGCTTGTACTTGCCACCATCTCAAAACACGTGGAGGAGAGGAGGCTTATCACGAGCAGTCAACATGGATTCCCTAAGGGGAAGTCCTGCTTGACTAATCTGATAGCCTTTTATGATGGCATAACTAGGTGGATAGATGAGGGGAAGGCAGTGGATGTGGTTTTTCTTGACTTCAGCAAAGCTTTTGATGCCGTCTCCCATGGTATCCTCATTGCCAAACTTAAGAAGTATGGATTGGGAGACTGTGCTGTAAGATGGATTGGGAACTGGCTGAAGGACAGAGCCCAGAGAGTTGTGGTCAGTGGAGCAGAGTCTAACTGGTGTCCCTCAGGGGTCAGTGCCAGGTCCATTATTATTCAATATATTCATCAATGACCTGGACGAGGGGATAGAGTGTACTGCTCTGGCAGGGGGGTTGGACTAGATGATCTTTCTAGGTCCCTTCCAACCCCTAACATTCTCTGATTCTGTGATACTATGAATCTCCCCTGCTGCAACTTGAATCCATTTCCTCTTGTTCTCTCCCTG
>VWZO01014724.1:20310-42855 GCA_013396975.1 Bucco capensis
AGTGGCTGGCACACCAGGAGCTGTGCTGCCATCCAGAGTGACCTGAACAGGCTAGAGACATGGGCAGGGAGAAACTTAATGAAATTTACCAAGGATAAGTGTAAGGTATTCCATCTGGGAAAGAATAACCCCATGTATCAGTCCAGGTTAGGAACTGATCTGTTGGAGAACAGCCCTGTGAAAAAAGATCTAGGAGTCCTGGTGGCTAGAAGGATGCCCATGAGCCAGCAATGTGCCCTTGTGGCCAAGAGGGCCAATGGCATCCTGGGATGCATTAAGAGGAGTGCGGCCAGCAGTTCCAGAGAGGTTATTCTCCTCTCTGCTCTGCCCTGGTTAGGTCTCACCTGGAATACTGTGTCCAGTTCTGGGCCCCCCAGCTCCAGAAAGATAGGGAGCTGCTGGAGAGAGTCCAACACAGGGCCACCAAGATCATTAAAGGAGTGGAGCATCTGCCCTAGGAGGACAGGCTGAGAGAGCTGGGTCTCTTCAGCCTGGACAAGAGGAGACTGAGAGGAGACCTCAGGAATGTTTACAAATATGTTAAGGGTGAATGTCAGGAGGAGAGAGCCAGGCTCTTCTCAATGGGATCCAATGTTAGGACAAGAGGGAATGGGAGCAAGCAGGACCACAGGAAGTTTGGTATTAACATGAGGAAAAACTTTTTTACATAAGGGTTCCAGAGCACTGGACCAGGCTGCCCAGGAGGCTGTGGAGTCTCTTCTCTGGACACATTCCTGTGTGACCTCATCTAGGTGATCCTGCTCTGGCAGGGGGGTTGGACTAGATGATCTTTTTAGGTCCCTTCCAACCCCTAACATTCTGTGATTCTGTAACAGCTGCAAGCTTCTGAAATGTCAGCATGAGCCCAAAGGGTGATGGACAGCTGGAGGCTGGAGATGAGGGTGCTTGTGCCTTATCCTGGACTCTTCAACTAGTGCTCCAGGTGTCCTCAGTCAAGCCAGGCAGCACTCAATGGCAAGCAGGCCCATGCAACAACTGGCTCTGAGGATGCTTGGGTAGCCCTAGCACATTAGGGAAAGCCCTGCCCGTATGCCAGCATGCTGCTGCAGGCCCAAAAATACTCTTTTCTGAATATTCTGAAGCCCTGACCAGCAGAAGGAGGCCAGAGCTGCCAAGGAGCTGTACAAATCCCGCTCCTCATGAGCAATAGAGAAGCAGACAGTGCCCACTTCTGATGGGCTGCATTTCTGATTCCCTCTCCCTGCATGTCCAAGCTGAGCACCTTGAGGAGTTTGGGTTGTTGACCCTGTTGCTGTGCTGTTCACCAGCTGCCCAGAACCCTGCCCTATTCAGGAAGCAGAGCCCTGGAAGCCAACAATGGGATACAGAGATACTGTGTTTGGTGGGAGAACATTTCCCCCCACCACCATGTCTTGAGTCATTGTGGAAGAATATTTGGATTGCACTGTGTAAAAATATATTCTCAGTAGTGAAGTCTGGAGTAAGGAAAGGTGATCTCACTCTATTTTCAATCACCAGAAATCTTTACCTTAGTTTAGAAGTGGGTCTTTCCCAGGAAATAATATGAAAAATCTTAAATCCCACTATATTTGTTCATTTCTACACATTTCAACCCCATTTATGTTTACCCTGTGTGATCTAGCCAAATTTTATCACAGAATCATTAAGGTTGGAAGAGACCTCTAAGATCATCAAGTCCAACCATACCTATCACTACCATACCACTAAACCATGTCCCTAAGTACCACATCTAAATGTTTCTTGAACACCTCCAGGGACAGTGACTCCAGCACCTCCCTGGGCAGCCTATTCCAAGACTTAACAACCCTTTCAGTAAAGAAATTCCTCCTTATATCTAATCTAAACCTCCCCTGCTGCACCTTTAAGCCATTTCCTCTTGTCCTCTCACTGGTAACCCTGGAGAAGAGACTTAACCCATCTCACTCCAACCTCCTTTCAGGTAGGTGTAGAGAGAGATAAGGTCTCCCCGAACCTCCTCTTCTCCAGACTAAACATTTCCCTCCATTTGACAAATATTGCCATTTTCTGCCCTGCACACAGTCTAAAGCTCAGCCCCAGCAACAGGGAAGATGGATGGGGTTTTGTAGACCAGGGGAGAGATTCCTTCTGTTTAGGTTGAGAAGGTATTGAGAAGGTAGGTGTTTGGGGGGGGGACGGGACGGGGACACCTGTTAATTTCTACACTATCAAAACTTCAGCTCAGCTAAGAGAAGATTAGGAAGATTATCTGGCTGTGGTTTTCAATGCAATGAATTGATCAGTGCTATAAAGTCCGTTTGAGAAACTAGATAATCACACTCCTCTAGGCAGATTTCAGTAGATAGGTGACTGTTAACAACCCTTTTCTGTCTGTTTCCAATTAGTATTTTAATGAGAAAATTTCTTGAGGAAACAGCAAATTTTATTTTAAAGGAGAGAAAACTTCCAAAAAGTGAATTTGACATGTTTCCCCATTAACACTTGATTGAAAAAATTTGATTGATCTGGTCAGAGAGATCAAGTCACTTAGCTTACAGGATAAAATTGTGGGTCCGATTTCTTAACCTATCTTGTAAAAGGACAGAACACAAAAATCTAAATATTTTAATAGAAAATTCAAGTACAGCATTATATTCAAGAAGCAGACAGACCATGTATACAAACCTACAGCTAAAGCAGATTTCTATTTCACTGGTTTGGTGTCAACATAAAGAAATATGTTTTCATTGATTGTAGTCAATCACAGAATCACAGAGGTTGGAAAAGACCTCTAAGGTCATCAAGTCCAATCATAACTATCACTAACATACCACTAAACCATGGCCCTAAGTAGAGCATTTAAATGTTTCTTAAACACCTCCAGGGATGGTGACTCCACCACCTCCCTGGGCAGCCTGGGCCAAGACTTAACAACCCTTTCAGTGAAGAAATTTCTCCTTATATTGTTCCTTTATGTTGAGTTCTTTATAGGCAAGAACATTATCAGCAAGGAGACGAGAAGGTTCCCAGAGTGCTTATAGCTCAGGTTTTAATCCTGTGAACTAAATAAGCATTAACCAGGCACCACATGGGAGGTCCATTGCCCTTCGCCCAGTGCTGCCACTGACCCAAAAGAATGTGCCTAGGGAGGCTTTGTTCCCGCCTCTGCAGAGTGGGCTGGACAATAGCAGCACTGTTCAAGTGACAGCCAGAGTTGCTGTCTTAACAGAGGTTGGAGAGATTCACAGAATCACAGAATCATTAAGATTGGAAGAGGCCTCTAAGATCATCAAGTCCAAATCTGGAAGTAAACCTGGAGTAAATCACCCAAGAGAGGTGCCCGGCTCAGCTAGTCACAGAATGACAGAATCATTAAGGTTTGAAGACACCTCTAAGATCATCAAGTCTAACCATCAACCTATCATCCCCATGCCACTAAACCATGGCCCTAAGTACCTCATCTATATGTTTTTTGAACTGGTAGATAAACCAGTGAAGACAGACAAACTGCTCAGAGCTTCACTTGGCAAACCCTGAAGACCTCTGTTGATTGCAGTTAATGTTTTTATTTCTTTTTATGCAAATCTGTCTGTGATTGTTATTTATTCTTTTTTTTTAATGAATTCATGGAAGTACCCAGTAGAGCTAGACCAGAGGACATTCCTGGTGACATTCTTCATGTTTAGCTGCTCTTGCTGAGAACAGAGAGGATCAGGAATTCAACAGATATACATTGCCATAACTGCACTGACACGACAAGAACTGTGCCAGTGTTGTTAACTGCAAGCACTGAAACACCCCAGAGGAAACATGAGAGATTTCTGAGGCAAAGAAATGACCACTGGGCCCTCCCTCTGCTGTGGTTGAGGATGTCTTGCAGGATCACACAATTGTCAGGATTGGAAGGGACCTAAAAGATTGTTTAGTTCTAACTCCCCTGCCATGGGCAGGGACACCTGGCACTAGAGCAGCTTGCTCACAGCCTCATCCAGCCTGGCCTGCAACACTGCCAGGAATGGGGCTGCCACCACCTCTCTGGGCAACCTGGGTCAGTGTCTCACCACCCTCATGGGGAAGAACTTCTTCCTAACATCTAATCTAAATCTCCCCTCCTCTAGTTTGGATCCATTCCCCATAGTCCTAGCACTACCTGACATCCTAAAAAAGTCCCTCACTAGGTTTCTTGTAGGCCCCCTGCAGATAGTGAAAGGATGTACAGTTGCAATAATTTGTGGTAAGGTGACAACCTGTTCATCCTTTTTCTTTGGTAGTAGCCCTTTCATCTGGGGTCCAGGGGCTCTTGCGCTGTTCTTGGCTCAGCCTCAAGCATCTGCAGAGCAGTGTCTTTGGACTACAATTTGACTATCTGTAAAATGGTTGTTTATGGCCTTTTAAAAGCATTTCAAGATTCACAGGCTGGCCATGCTGTGAAAGAGCAAGGATTTTCTGGAATCATTATGAGAGTGACTTAAAAGCCACCAGCTACTAAAAAAATATGCATTAAGCTCCTAGTTACATTTGACTTTGAGTTTTCAGTCATTTCTCTGCACAACATAAGTTAAACCTAGTGTGGTTTGAGCAGTGCTCCAGCACCTCTGGGAAGTGGTGGCTTTCTAGGGCAGAAGTTTTACAGCTGATCTGCAGAGAATATCTACTGTGTTTGAGATACATTGGATCTGAAGTGTGCACAAAATACAGGTGCCATTTCTTGAAAGAGAGTGGGTGCTCAGTTCTCACTGGTCTGATCTCATCTGTAGCCATGAGCATGAATAGAAATGTCAGACAAAAATTCTCAGTCGGAAAAAGTGGGCATGTTTGGAGAAACCCAACTACAAGCTAACCTCAGACAAATGCTCTCCTTCCTCAATGAAAACTCTTACTTTTTCTGTACTCTGTATTCTGCCAGCCAGCACTGGAGGCTCCAACCCCTGGAGGCTTCATTACCTCCAGCTGTTGAAAAGCAACGGTAAATGTGCAAGAGTTAACACATTGAGTTAGCTGCCAAGGAGTTATGTGATGACAATCACCACCACCAGATAGCCCAGCAAAACACCTACCAGTGCTTCAACCCACTGCAGAGCAGATGGGGTCCCAGAGCCCAGAGGTCACATCTTACTCTCACCTTCCCCTTGTCTCCAAGGCTTTGAACTGCTTAGATGAGATGGACACAGCTTGGGGGGCATGTCATGGCCATTCCTTTCCTTGCCCAGGAGCTCAGTGGCATATTGAGGGTGGCAGTACCATGGGCCAAGGTGCAGGCAGACCTGGAGAGCAGAGCCTGCTTGCCAAGCCTGGCTCCAAGCTGATGTTCACCACAGCCCTTGCTGCTCTGCCTTCAAGCCCCACCATAGTGTAGTCCAGGCACTACAAAGCTGGGAATTGAATGTGTTCCTCTCAAATTCTGTCTGCCAAGATTGCACAGGACCAGTCATGCTGATAGTTCACTCTAAAGCCTTAATATGCGTTTAACAACACCACATTTTCTGCAATGCCAGTTGGTATTTTAATAGCCTTAATAATAGGACATATTAGTAGCATCATTACTTGCTTATGTAACACTCTCCACCTCCAGCAGCAACTAATGAGTGCACATTCTAGGAAACTCATCCACCTGAAGCTGATTCCTCTGAGTAAATCTTTAACTTCAAGGAACTTGGATGTGAGCTTGGTGTGGAAGTGAGTATGAGAGAGAGCTGATGCTCTTTCAGAGTTATAGATCAGCTTCCAATTTCTGCAGTGGTCTAAAACTAGGTAATTCCACCTAGGCCATTTGTGTGCCTGCTGCTGCAGCCCCAGTCAAGAACAGCAGTGCTGATTCACAAGCCAAGCTGCTGAGAGGGAGGAAGCCAAGACGGGGAGATGCCAATGTGACATCTTTCAAACAGTCTTTTTTATCCATCCTCCATATGACTAGAAAAGTTATTAGCAAGAATTAATGGAATGAACAGTATTACTGGGTGAACATATCAGTTTTGGGGAGGGGTGTGGTGAGAGCACCTCATATATACCAACATGGGGGGAAAAGTAGAAAATCAGGCCTAAGATGGTTTTAGGTCTTCTGTTTGGCTCTGAACTTTCTGCTTTACCCAAAAATATCATACTAATATAGGCCTAATCTGACAAATAGGCAAGATAAAATGCTCTCTTTACAGCAAGAAGACAGCTAATCTCTAGACCTTGCTGCTGAGATCAGCCCCAGCCTCTGGGCCAATGCTATAAGCATTTAGGGCAATAAATGCTTTAAATACTTTGAGGCTGTTATTCAAAAGATAGTCATCAGCACATCTGGTAATAAGTGCCTATGTGCTGGTGATGCTGTGAACCTTCAGTGGGGGCACATATTGGCCAGATTTGTGCTGAGTCTATGTTCAGGTTGACTTTTGCTATCTATTTGTTATCTACTTGGTCCACACACTGAGCACCAATGCCTAACCATCCTACACAGCTTATTGTCCACTTGCATCACTCTTCTCCCTGTGCCTATGTACCAATCCAGTCAGCATCAGAGAGCTGGTGCTAGTTTTAGGCAGACAATTACATTAAGAAAGACCTGTTTTGGGTCATGGCAGCTCCCAGGATGACATATATGGGATACCAGTTTGATACAGTCACTTAAGGTCCTTTCTTTGGCTCCATGTTGATAGACAATCCTTTGCCTTTCCCTACCCACCTGCTGAGATGGAAGTTCCAGCACACAAGTCCCATGGGGCTGTATTCCCAGTTTCTCCCTTTCACATTCTTCCTGCTTTCTTCCCTCCTCTTCCCCAACAGCATCCTCTATGAACAGAACCTGTCACTGCTACCTGGCAGTCACTAAAAGTGTTAAGAGGATTTCCTTGGCAAAAATTCCACCAGAGAAGCCTGGAACTGAGCTAGCAACTGAAGGCTATTTTTTCCACATCCTGACTTAAAGTTTTCCCTATTGATTGACAATTAGACTATTCTAAAACACTCAGGGTCCAATTCCTAGCTGGTGTAATCAGAGAAGTCCCACTGAAATGTCAGATATATTTTCCAGATGTTTTAAAGATTCAGCAGGAGCTTTAAACTGCCAATGTGCACTACCAATCTTCTGTCTGTCATTCAGACAGACAGCAGGCTTTCTGTAATGCTCTTTGACAATAAGAAATCAATACAAGTGTTAGAGCAAACAGTCTGAAGGTTCAAAAAAAAAACTACCCTAAGCAATCAACACCAGATTTACAAATGAGTCAAAACATGGATGTGTAAAGGTGTCAAGGGTTAGGGCTGGGCCAGCCACCAACCCAGTGACAGATACCCTCTATTATCCCCTTTTCCCCCACTCCAGGGAGGAAAAGGGGAAATTAACAGAGAGAGAGACTTGTGAATTGGAAATGAAACTTCAACTACTTTAATGAAAATAATAACAAGAAAATTAAGTGTATATATACATACAAACACACAAAACTAATATCATAACCAAACCCTCTTGATGGTTACTATGTCACCACTGATGCTGTAGCAGAAGGACTTCAGCAGCAGACAGGACTCAGACTCAGGAGAGTGGATCCTGCAACTCAGGAACTCTCAAATTGCAATGGAAGGCAGAAAAGGTAGAGTCCTGTAGGAACAGAGCTGGGCTTCTGATCTTCACAGGGCTCAAGTACTCAATCTCCTAGAAAGGCAGAGACCCAGAACTCTCCTTATATGTACTAGTTGTTAATTAGGTGCTAATTAGCTAAATAAAGCACCTGTTTTTCTTGGGTCTTAGGCCTCATGTAAGAGACCCCAAGGCCTAGGCTTGATATCACAGCCTCAAAGACTGAATATGACCTGGGATACCTTATTTTGACTCAAACTAGAACAAAAGGATACACATTAGTTATCAGTTCATTAGATACCATAAAGAATCAAAATGAAGTTTTAGTGTGCTTCTCTTGGATGAAAGTTTGACACTAGTCAAAGGGACTGGGAGGATTTGGCTAGCTCTGAGTGGGAGTGGACTTCATCCCTTGGGAAGCCCAATTGTCCAACAGCTGTGGATATCCCCTATGTGCATAGCACAGGTATTCTGTGTGTGTTTCCTTTCTCTGAATTTTAAGTCCCAAAACATTCACCACAATACTGCCTCAGAAAAATGTCCTAGTGAAACTAAAGGCCTGGGAGCTAAAGTGCCTTGGGGGAATTAAGGAAGGTGAGGAGATCTCCAGAATCTGCCTTTTCTCTGGTAACAGACAAAGACCTTGTCATCTATAGATTTTAGGAAACTTTTGTAAAGATGGTAATTCTGACTGCAGTGTTTCCTACTTTTCCTTAGTTGCCTAATGGAGCACAAGTGGTTTGGCGCTGCTGCTCTTCAATGGATGAATCTTATTTCTGAACACAAATACAACCATAAGAATGTTCTCCATCTGCTCCACCCTGTTGTGAAAGCAGGTCACTGCTCCTGAGATCTATATTCAATCCAGACAAGACCATGATCTATGCACAACAGAGTGCTGATATTTCATTTTGCCAGCCAGAAACACTAATAATAATTTAAATAAAGGCAAGACCAGGCTGGAAATTACACATTTTATTTTATTCATTTAAAAGATAATCAAAGCCTTTTTCTGACTTTAATAGAATCAGATCCTTTTTTGTATTTATAATACAATAAAACACAATGCAGGCTATAAAAAGTGTAAGAAAATGTGTATTATTCAAATAAAAGCAGTATACTCAGAAAGTGGAGAACAGGATTTGAGCACCTATAGAAACACCCACTTCTTCCCTCCTAGGAGTTCCAAGTAAATCTGTTGTATTTATGTTGCTGTAAGTGAATGCTAGTTAAATCTGCATTGCTTTCTAGCAAAGAATGATTTTCTTGGCAGCAGAGGCTTGTTCTAGAATTTATGTCAAAAATCCAGTCTTTTAAACTAAGGACTTTTCCTTAAAGCTCAGCTACCATCCCTCCTCCCACTCCCTGGGAGTAGGAAGCCTGTGTCCCATTTGTTTAACCTCGAAGGCTCTGATAGATCCAGCGATGATGAGGAAAGCCTTCACCTCCAATATTGTGATCATGGCAATGACCTGTGCCTGAAAATCTGGAAGAAGGCTAGGCTTTTCTTTGCTGAGGAGCACATTCCCCATGCAGCAGGAGACAGCACAGCTGCTCTAACTCCAAACAAATCTCAGCGAATCCATGCTCAAGCCTTCGCTGACCATGTCTAGCCAGGTTTGAAGAAGATTCTCCACAGTCTCATCCAAGATGTAACTGCAGCCAGTCCCAGCAGATTTCAACACGCTCCTGCCTCTCTGCAGGGGCAGAACCCTTACAGACACACAGACATCAGGAAGAGCTAATAAGTTCCTTCTTTCAAGAATTGTTGCCTAGAATCTCAGAAGAAAACAGATCCATTGCCATCCTTAGGATACATGGGTTTACTCCCGAGTGTGGACTTGCTGTTCAAGAGACTTTACCTTTATAGAGAGCCATGGGCTGAACTATGAACCTTGTTTGAATAGGGATCTGAAACATCTCTTCTGGATAGGATGGTGTAGTGCCACTTCTGTCAAAACCACTGGTTTGTCACCTGAAGTGGTCTTCAGGAGGTGCCTCCCCGTTAACAAGTTAGCTTCTCATTTAGTTGTCCCACTTCAGTGGATATTCTGAGCGGGAGAAATCTGGGCCTGGATGCGTGTTTGGATACCAAGGGATATAATGCCATTGATAGGAGATGCATTCGTGTGTTACAGACAAGTGCTAACTGAACGCATTCACAGAAGAGTTTGATGTAGTTTTATAAAACACTTGTTCTCTTTCTCATTGGTACTCTGAGCAGTAAGATGTGACCTTAATGAGGACAGCAAAAAGAGTCACAGGATCACAGAACTGTCAAGGTTGGAAGGGACCTGAAAGATCATCTAGTTCCAACCACCTGCCATGGGCAGGGACACCTCCCACTAGAGCAGCTTGCCTGGCCTTCAAAACTGCCAGGGCTGGGGCTGCCACCACCTCTCTGGGCAACCTGTGCCAGTGTCTCACCACCCTCACGGTGAAGAACTTCTTCCTAATGTTTAATCTAAATCTCCCATCCTCTAGTTTGGATCCATTCCCCCTAGTCCTAGCACTCCTGACATCCTAAAAAGTCCCTCACCAGCTCAAAAGTCAAAACCATCATCTAACCCAATGTCCCTCAGAAAACACTGAGACATTTTGTTTCCTGTTAGCATGTCCTTCAGCCCTGCAGCACAAGCAGAATGTCACAGGAACCATTTTTACACCTTTCCCTTGAAAAATCCACCACAATCAGCACTTTGATTTGAATAAACTGCATTCTCCTGAGAAAGTCATTAAAAAAAAAAAAAAAGAAGAAAAAATTTCAACATCCCTATTTTTCTTCACTATAAAAATATGCTTTAGTGAATGCTCTGCTTTTATTTTTTTTTTTGACAGAAATAGCCATAATTTCAATTTTTTTTTTCCTTTTAAAGAAGGATCATTCTAAACTCAATTTATTTCCTATTGATTGGCTGTGGTTTAGTCACAGCCTCTCTAACTTCAAGGGAATTAAAAATATTTCTTTTCTACAATGAAGTTCTGTCAAAAAAAATTAACGGAAGTTCTTCTCAGTTGCCTTCAAGAGCTCTAGGAACAAAGTGTTTGAACAAACACTTGCAATCATTTGTTTAACATTGTTATTAGGGCAATAACTCACCCAGGTTAGATAAGAGTGTAATAGCATATGTTCAAAGAATCAAAAGCTGCTCAGGGTTAAGAAAATCACAAAAGTCTCAGCCTGATGGGCTTCTCAAGGTTCTGGGACAAAAGGAATAGCGCAGACCAGTGTGAGTTGGTTGGTATGTTGTAAAGGTTTGCTTGGGTCAAATAAGAAAAAGCAGTGAACTCAGCATAGGGCTCATAGATCCCTTATTTCACAGAATTGTCAGAGTTGGAAGGGACCTTAAAGCTCATGGGCCATGGGACACTTCCCACTAGATTAGCTTGATCCCAGCCTCAGCCAGCCTGGCCTGCAAAACTGCCAGGGCTGGGGTTGCCACCACCTCTCTGGGTAACCTGTGCCAGTGTCTCACCACTCTCATGGTGAAGTACTTCTTCCTAACATCTAATCTAAATCTCCCCTCCTCTAGTTTGGATCCATTCCCACTAATCCAAGCACTACCTGACATCCTAAAAAGTCCCTCACCAGCTTTCTTGTAGGCCTCCTTCAGATGCTGGAAGGCCACAAGAAGGTGTCCTTGGAGCCTTCTCTTCTCCAGACTGAATAACCCCAACTCTCTGAGCCCATTTTACTTACAGCTCTTTGTCTGTTCTTTTTCCAGCTACAGAGATTCCAATACAAAGTCACAATTATTTTACATATCTATCATATGTGCTTATCTGATCTTTTCAAGTGTGATATTAATAATCTAATGGTTTGTAATTGTTTCATTCAAATAAATTCTCTTCAAAGGATCATAGAATCATGATGCTTCACTCTCTCCAAGCCTTATGGGCATTAAACTTTGGGGCACAGCTGCAGGGTTTGGTTTATGCCCGGAACCATGTCATGTCCAATCTCCAGATGCAGAGCATGTGAGACTTTTTGTTGGATCCACTCTACCATCCGTCTCAACAGACTTGAACCAGCCCTTTGACTAAGCAGTAGTTAGAGAAGATTCATCACAGGCAAAGGAAGCAGGCAGATGGATGCAAATCTTTTGGGTGGGACAGAATCTACAGAGCTTCCTTGGATGGTCATCAGCAACTTCAGCTTCACCACAGTCAGTTCGTTCATAGCCCTGATAACAGTGGCAAACAAATATCTCTTCCATTATTTCCACATCTCCATGTGATGCTTCTCCTCTCACAATAAATCCTTGGTGCTCTGAGGCATCTGTCTGGAAACCCTTTCCCTTCAAATGTAGAAATGTTGAGGATCTCCAGGCTCTTCACACGTCATACATAACCCTGACAGAGATGCCTGCTGCACACCTCACCTGCTGCTGTAACATTGATAATGTAGGGATCTGATTCAGAATCAGTGAAATTTTGCTTGCATTAATTCATTCAAGATAAGTTTCACTAATTTAAATGATCACTATGAAGTTTTAAACAGAAAATACAACGCAATTGAGGTGCAAACAGCTTCAGCAGCTTGCACTCCCCAAAAGACAGCAGAGCCTGTAAATCTTACAGAGAAGCCATTATGTATGCTAGAAAACCAGTTGATGACAGCGTGGCTGTGTGGCAAGAATTAGGGGGGCAAAGCTGATAGAGAGGCTGGATCAGTGAGCTGAGGATGAACTTCAACAATGCCAAGTGCAGGGACCTACACTTTGGTCACAACAACCCCATGCAATGTTATAGGCTTGGGGCAGAGTGGTTGGATTGGTGCCTGGCAGAGAAGGACCTTGGGGTGCTGGTTGATAGTTAATTGAACATGAGCCAGCAGTGTGCCCAGGTGGCCAAGAAAGCTAACAGCATCTTGGTCTGGATCAAATATAGTGTGACCAGTAGGAGCAGAGAAGTGATCAGCCTCCTGTACTCAGTGCTGGTGAGGCCACACCTATAGAGTCCTGGGTTCAGTTTGGGGACCCTCAGTCCAAGAAGGATACAGGGGCTTTGAAACATGTCCAGAGAAGGGCAATGAGGTTAGTGAGGGGTCTGGAGCACAAGTCTTATGAGAAGCAGCTGAGGAAACTGGGGTTGGAGACTCAGGGGAGACCTTATCTCTCTCTACAACTAACCTGAAAGGAGGTTGGAGTGAAATGGGGGTAGGTCTCTTCTCCAGGGTTAGCAGTAAAACAATGAGAGGAAATGGCTTCAAGTTGTAGTAGGGGAGGTTTAGATTGAATATAAGGAGAAATTTCTTCACTGAAAGGGTTGTTAAGTCTTGGAATAGGCTACCCAGGGATGTGGTGGAGTCACCATCTCTGGAGGTGTTTAAGAAACATTTAGATGTGGTACTCAGGGACATGGTTTAGTGGTATGGTAGTGATAGGTATGGTTGGACTTGATGATCTTAGAGGTCTCTTCCAACTGTAATGATTCTGTGATTCGGTGTTGGGTGGATGCTTGTACTTAACGAACTCAGAGGTCTTCTTCAACCATAATGATTCTGTGATTCTATGATGCCATGATGGCCTTATTCTTGAGAGAGATCAACCCATGGAAGGACCAGCTTTAAAGAGTCAAGCTTGCTGCCCCATCACTCCAGAGGGATGGAGGGAAAGGCCAGGGTACTCATGCCAGCCCAGCAGTTCAGCCCCTGCCTAGGAGCAGCATGTGCTTCTGGCTCTCAGGGGTTGCTGCAGGGAGGTAACAGCAGTGGTGCCCACAACCAGCTGGTAAATGCTGAGAGCTTCCTACGCTGAGGTATCCTTGCTGAGCACTGCTCTTGCAGTTCACAGCAAATCAGAGCTATAAGAAGATCTGCCAGAGGGCAGCAAATCCCTACTGTTTAATTTTGTGCTATTATTTTATTGCAGCATGATTCTATGTGGCAGCATGTTGAGTACCCCTGGAAAGCTGTACCATCATCCTGCCCCTCTGCTCCCATACCTGGCATGGTCTGCTTCAGCGGTTTGGATTAGATATTAGGAAAAATGTCTCCACAGAAACTGTTGTTAGGCATTGGCCCAGATGGCCCAGGGCAGTAGTGGAGCCACCATCCTCGAAGGGGTTCAATAAACATACAGATGAGGTGCTTAGGGCCATGGTTTAGTGCCATGGGTGTGGATAGGCTGATGGTTGGGCTTGATGATCTTAGAGGTGTCGTCAAACCTTAGTGATTCTGTCATTCTGTCATTCTGTGACTAGCTGAGCTGGGTGCCTCTCTTGGGTGATTTACTCCAGGATCATTTTCTAGACAAAGACCTATGTCACTTGGCACAAGCTAGTGCCCTAGGGCACCTTGCAGCATCTCACCCTGAGGCAGGCAGAGCCAGTGCTGCCTAGCCAGGCTGTGTCAAAAACCACAGTGCTAAGTGGAGGCTATTCTGCTGTTCTTGTGTCTGAGGAGCCTCAGCCCTGCCCTGTGCCATGGCTCTGCACACTCCTCCTGGGACAGGGCTGGGATGGAATTAGTCCTAGGCACCACTGTGTGCTGGATCTATGGATTTGCTGTCCCAAAGACCTCTGAGCTGACACATGGGGAAGACAGTACCAGTAATAACAATAATAATAATAATATAGGTTGTTGAAGGTTGCAGGCAAGTGGCAGACTATCCTAGACCCTGAGAAAAACTTATCATGGATTGACTTAACACATCAAGGTATTTGTAGTTGCTCTGTTGTTATGGAGGAAACAGTTGTATTTTACATTTTGTGTGAGGTTTATTGACTTCTGATTTTATTCCAACTGATGCATTTAGCCACCATACAGGCACACACATGCCCCAACTGCAACAGGCTCTGAAGTCTCTTGCAGCATGAGGAAAGGATGTTCTGTGCCTAAGCTCTGCTTAGTATTTTTCCATTCCCCTCAGCCTTTTCTAAATTTGCTCCCAGTTATGCAGGATTGCACTGTGCTAAAAATCGTTCCTCCTCTTTTTTGTAAGGCCTTTCTTTCATTCATTCTTGTCATAGCTGACAAACACCAGAGTGAATGTCTCCAGTTATCCCCCTTCTGCTCATTATATTTTTCTCTGTAAGCCAAGGCAACAGAGAGGCAGCCTATAGTGATGCCCAGCTGACAGGGAAAACACACGGTGTGCAGCAATTCCCAACAGAAAGGAGAAACTCTATGTGCTTATTAGACAGCAAACAGCTGTAGCTAAGACTTAGCAAAATCAGCTTGAAGCAGGCAGTTCCAAACTGAATAGACATAGTGAGAAGTGCTTGAACCAGCTCACAGTACATTCCTGAAATAGAAATAACTGGCTAACTGATAAGATAAGGACTAAGCATTGAGCAGGGGATATCAAGCCTCTATCCCTTCCAGTTAGTATAGGACTGTGGAACACACTTTCAAGCTTTGACATTTATCCTGTAACCAAAATCTCCCTCCAGGGACTGTTCCAAGCAAGGGATAAGGAAACTGACAAATGGGGAATAAAGGAAAAGATCTTTCCTCCTTTCTCTGGTAATGTTGCTACAAGATGACCTGGGCCCCTGGTGGGCTCACAGCAGGCTGGCTGAACCTTATCAAAGATGTCCATGGGTCTGATTCACCCACAGAGGTCCAATAAAATCACTCAGTTCTGACAGAATAATCCCTTTGTAGACCTTTTTATCAGCAAAGCTAAAGCTGATAAACTCAGAAGTCTGATGGGCTGGAAAAACTTTGGTCCAGCTGAAGCTGTGCTGTGCCAGATCTGGATCCGGAGGCAATGTTTTCAGAGGCTGGTGACCCAGGAGGTCAACCTGAGAGGCACAGAGCTTGCAGCAGCCTCAGCTAGGACAGTACTGGGAGGATGCATGGCTGCTATCCTCCACCTACACTCATATGGGTGGGGGCTTATCAGAGTCAGGCATCCTTCAGTAGTTTCCTCAGTGAGATTCTGCAGAGTATCTCTCTTAGGTTAGTAAACGAAGGAGACTGAATATCCAGCATAATGCATGATAAAAACTGATCAAATATCCTTATGCTATTGACTTCCCCTCCATTTCCCACTGCGTAGATGTCTCTCATCTATAGACAATTCCACCTGACAGTGGTCCAGCCTGGAAGATTAAAGTCATGCTTAGTCCTAGCAAAGAGGTGGATGGTTTGATGGCTTGATTTAATGGCACGCTAAAACAACCATAAAATCAGTCTTTATGCCCATCTTGTATCTTCCTGATGCTCTTGATGCCAGTGACTGGGGTTTTTTCTGCCATACACAAAGCATCTTTGGTCTACCTCCAGCCTAACAAGGTTCTCAGTGCTCCACACCACATTTTTCCTCCTGTTTTAAGCCCAAAGGTTTTCCAATACCTCCTTGATCCCCAGCCCCCTTTTCCAAAGAGGGTAGGTATGGCATTAGGATTTGTATTTTGGATGCTTATCCTATAGAATCAGCGTAATGGCCTGAATCCTGGAACAGCCTGAGTTGGCTCACATTTTCACAGTGAGGGTGCCAGAGCACTGGAACAGGCTGCCCAGGGAGGCTGTGGGGTCTTCTTCTCTGGAGACATTCAAGACCTGCCTAGGTGTGTTCCTGTGTGGCCTCATCTAGGTGATCCTACTCTGACAAAGGGGTTGGACTAGATGATCTTTCTAGGTTCCTTCCAGCCCCTAACATTCTGTGATTTCTCCCACCTTGTCTCAATGCAATAGCACGTTAGAAAACTACATGGATGACACCATGTGCAGAGCAAACAGATTCATATTGGTTAAGGCTATGACATGAAGACTGTGTTCGGGAGAGGGCTCAGACTGACTCCCAGGGTGCCCAGATCTCTTGCCACATAGAAACTTAGAATCACTGTTGTTGGAAAAGAGTTCTGAGATTGAGTCCAACCATCCACCCAACACTCTCATGCTCAATACTACACCATGTCCCCAAGTACCACATCTAAGTGTTTTTTGAACTCTTCTAGGGATGATGATTCCACCAGGTCCTTGGGCAGCCTGGGCCAATGCCTGACAACCCTCTTGAGGAAGAAACTCTTTCTAATACCACACTGTTCATTTCCCTGTTTTTCAAAATACCTATGCTCTGAAAAGCCACATGTGAAATACAATCTAACCTGTCACTTCACTTAGGCTGTGTCAGAAGAAAGTTGGAACCCATTTAAAGGCATCAGAAGTGCTTAGGATCTTCTTTTCCAGGGAGCTACTGAGGATGTAATGCAGCCAGGGAGGGCATTTTTGGACCAGAAATGGGCTTTCTGGCACATCATGAGCATTCTTCTCTTCCAAAATTTCTGAGGCTGAAAGAAAAGAGCAAACACCAACACACTAGAGATGACTTTTATTCCTCACAGCATTTTCAGTTTCACTGAATTGATTCTTTTCAGAAATGGCTTTCCTCTCTGCCCACTTTCCTGGTTATCTATATGGTAAATCCTTAACTGAGAACTAAATGAGTGATTCTTGATAGTCTAACCATATTCTTCTCACAGAAACTAAATAAAAGGTTAGTCCTGCACAGGAGGAAGGAGCTGACTCTCCTCCCACTAACTTTCCAGGAGCCCAGCTGAGATCCTTTGTGTTTGCAGCAGGGTGAGATGGTGCCCCTAGAGTGTACAGAACAGGCACCACCCCCCACCCCCCTCTGCATGCAGGGCTGGTACAGTTTGCACCCAGCACCAACAGATCCAAGTGGCATTCCTTTCATCCTACTCCTACAGAATAGCTGGAGCACAACAGCAGAAGCAGCACATTTGATTCCCTACCCCCCACCAGCTGGGTATTCCCTTAGAATGAAATGTTATCATTGGAGGAAACACCAATTCTGTGTGGTCAGCCTGAGGGATTATTGTAATTATTTTAAGCCAGGAGTCAAGTAAACCTCAGTAAGCCTCGTGTATGTATGGATGGAGACTTAGAACAAACCTCATGAGCCTTGCTTGGCGTGGCTCAGCCTCTCCATCTAGCATCAACCATCACAGGACCTGATGCTTCATTGAGAGCAGAGAGGAGATATGGTGAGCAACTGCTGCTGACTGTCCTTGCAGCAGCTTGTGGGTGCTGGGAACTGATTGACTAATGCCAGCCTAAAAGGAAAAATCCAAGCGTGAACAAAGCAAAGATGAATATTCCACACCTGCTTTTCAGCTACTGCAAACCAATAAAGATATGCCATCTTGCATCAGAGGAGGTTGTGCCCATTTCAGGGAGGAGAAATCACAGCAACATTCAAATAGGAGATTGCATTCTGAGAAATCACAAATCAAGTGCTTTCTGTCAAAGGTGAGGGAGCTCTACCCCTCCAACTAGCATCTTCACTGTGATCAGGTCTGTTTGTTTTTGGGTTTTAATCCAAGTATACTCAGAGCTAGGTGGATGTTGCTGCTGAGACATGAATGCCACAAAGGTGCTTAAATATCACTACTCCTTCTAAATCAAGGTGCATCAGTACCTGAATTCCTACAGAGGCCCAGGGAGAGCTTGTTTTGTTCCTTCCTACGTTTAGAAAAAATGTTATTTGCCCAAATTCCAAAAAGTAAGGCTTGATGCTGAGACTGAAGAAAAGAGGACTTGCCTATGGAACACTCCCAAGCTTCCAAAGGGCTTCAGTTCATCCTTCTGTTAATGAACCCCCTGCAATAAGCATCAGTTACCACTGTAGGACTTTGCATCATCTTTGTGTATGGCTCACTGTCCCCACCAAGGCCAATTTGCATCTTGACTGGGGCCTGTGCTTCTCCATCCCCAGCTCCCACTCTATAGCCCACTGAGGATGAGGAGGGGCAGGAGAAAGATCACAATCACCACCAGCACCTGTGTTCTCCCTCCTAGAGGAGTCCTGTATCAAAAAGCTCCCATCACTGCGTTGGGTCCTCCCCACACCTATGGAGCCAAGACAGCTCAGCATGAGGGAAGGGATGCCTGGAGTGAGGCTGTGTTAACATCCTCACCAGGAACCCTGTGTAGAAATGGAGAGCTGGAATCCCTAGGCATTAAAAAGTTCCCGTTGAAGCTCACTTCCACCCTTTGTGGGGAGAGTCAGCTTCAGGAAAGGAAAAAAATAAATGCTATTTGTTCTGCCCTGGAAACTCAGCATCTGAAGGAGCAAGGTAAAAAAGTGTTCTTAATAATCTGCTGTCTAATTGACTATGAAGGTTATTACTACCATGGAAACAAACATCATCTTCCCACAAGCTGCCCACAAATGGCAGACTGCTTGGCTGTCTGAGGATGAAAACCAGGACTGATGCTCTAGGCTGCTTTGCTTCTCCCAGATATTGGAGGGCATCTTAAATAAAAGCCAGAAGAGTTCTTGCTGTAATGGAAAAATCAGAAAGGAACCCTGACTCCTTCTGAGAAAACAGGCTGCCAGGGTGTTAAAATACCATCCTAGTTAAAATAATATCAAAACACACAAAGTGTCTGAAGAGGCCACATTTATTGTTGAAATAGGAGCAGCCTCATGAGCAAAGTTTAAAATACTGTCCTTTGAAATGATAGAAGTCTGCTTATTTTTAGCTTGTTGCATGCTGCAGCTCCCTGCATAAACGTGGTTGCATAACAGATGTAATCCAGGCAGCAGAGTCCACACATGCCAAGCTCTAAGGTTACACAACTGCCTCTGAGCTTGTCCCACCAGGCAGAAAAGAAAGCCCCAGGCCCCTACTGATTGTGATGCTGCTCCTGGGTCAAACATTCAGACAGCAGCCACACATATCCCTTTCAGTAAAGAAATTTCTCCTTAGATGTGATCTAAACCTCCCCTGCTCTAACTTGAAGCCATTTCCATTTGTCCTCTCACTGGTAACCCTGGAGAAGAAACCTACCCCCATCTCATTCCAACCTCCTTTCAACCACTCTGCCCAAAGCCTATATAACATTGCATGGAGTTATTGTGGCCAAACTGTAGGACCTGGCACGTGGCCTTGTTGAGGTTCATCCCATTGGCCTCAGCTCACTGATCCAGCCAATCCAGGTCCCTCTGCAAAGCCTCCCTGCCCTCAAGCAGATTGACTCTCCCTCCTATCTTGGTGTCATCTGCAAACTTACTGAGGGTGCATTTGATCCCCTCATCCAGATCATTGATAAAGACACTGAACAGAGCTGATCCCAACACTGAGCCCTGGGGAACACCACTGGTGACCTGGATTAAGTGAATCAATTAGCTCATCACTTACTTTGAAGGCTTGTATTGTATTTAATGGCAACAGAAGCTATAAAATGTTCATTTCCAAGATTTTGACTATATTTCACATTTGTCCACAGTGAAGACTTCAGGATGTCAGTGAGCCTCCCACTGGAGGGGTACTGAGTCCCCAGTGAGCTCAAAAGCACCCCCAAAAGAAGAGAAGGGAGAAGAGGAGCCTTTGGCCTCCTTTGCTTTCGTGGCAGTTGTCTCTGCAGGGTGCTGCATGCTTTGTGGTCCTGCTGCGGACCAAGCTTTAGCCAACCTTTCATAATGTTGTCCTGGACCTACCCTGGTACAGGGCACTGATGCAGCATGGTATTGTGACCCTATCCTGTGGCATAGTCACCTGTAGAGCTAAGGGATCAACTGCATCCTGACTTTGGTACTGGCTGCTGTTTTTAATGATCCCACATAGGAACACACAAGATATGGGACCTCTTACATGCATCTGTGAAACCTCTGACTGCCCCTAGTCAGCAGCACATCTGCTTCCAACCCCACCACTGGCAGCTGTAGCTGTAAAGAGCTTCCAAGCACATGGTCTAGTAGTAGATCTTGAAGCCCAGGCTAAATTCTGAGTTGGGTCCTCTACCTAACACAACCTGATGATGAGGATGCACAGAAATGTACGAGCCAAATCTGAAACCCTTTGCTTTCAGGCAGATGTGCTACCGCAGACACTTGGGGGTGACGTGTTAACCTAGACTAGAGAAGAGTCATTGGGCACATTTACACTTGACATCCGCTGAGAGAGCTCCATGGACTTTAACAGGGCTCTGCCAACATTCCCTAACAGAGAACATCCATCACAGGCTGGAACAGGAATATTGCCACTTCACCTGCAGAATTTGTACAGTTTGTGTAAACCTCCCACAAAGTACTACAGCTCCAGCTGATGAAGACCTTATGTCAGTTTAATTCCATTCACGCTATCCCAGTACACTCTTTATCTGTCCCAACAGAGCTTGTTCTTACAAGATTGCAGGAATAATGGAAACACTTAACAAGTGACACACACTTTAAAACCACGTTTCACTCAGGCAGTGCATGAGGATTACAGCCTTTGCACACCACCTCTGCTTTCAGAACACAGGAGAGCATTCCACAAAGCAGGAGCATCCAGTTTAAACACAGAATCTCCACTGGTGACAGGTCTTTAGCAAAACTGGGCTGAGTTTCTGTGCTCTCAATGCACTAGAGTATGAAAGATACGGACATGCTGGAAGGTGTCCAGAGAAGGGCCACAAGGATGATCAGAGGGCTGGAGCACCTCTCCTATGAGGACAGGCTGAGAAAGTTGGGGTTATTCAGTCTGGAGAAGAGAAGGCTCCAAGGAGACCTTCTTGTGGCTTTCCAGTATCTGAAGGGGGCCCACAAGAAAGCTGCTGAGGACCTTTTAGGATGTCAGGCAGCAACAGGATGAGGGGAAGGGATCCAAACTAGAGGAGGGGAGATTTAGGTTAGAGGTTAGGAAGAAGTTCTTCACCATGAGGGTGGTGAGACACTGGCCCAAGTTACCCAGAGAGGTGGTGGCAGCCCCAGCCCTGGCAGTGTTGCAGGCCAGGCTGGCTGGGGCTGGGAGCAAGCTGCTCTAGTGGGAGGTGTTCCTGCCCATGGCAGGGGGTGGAACTAGCTGATCTTTAAAGTTCCTTCCAACCCTGACAATTCTGTGATTCTTTGAAAGCTCATCTTGAAGGTTAGTAAAATTTGAACAGAATAAAGGAGCTGAAGCAATCAATAAACAGTATTTGAAAAGGCAAACACCCTAATTTGAATCTAAATGCATAGTTCTTAACAACTGTCTGTTTTTCTAAACTTTAATTGTAATCCTTTCTCTTCTATACCAAAACAAGAAAGTTTTTCCACCTTCACTCTGGCTGTCATCCATTGTACTTACACACCACAAAACAAAAGGTCAGTGGCAAAAATCTCCTGCAGCTTCCCAGCACACATCCTTGCAGAAGGACTCCAGAACTGACAATAAATCTCTGTTTCACTGAATTCAGTCTCATTTCAGTGCCTAGATTGAAAGAGATCATTACAGCATTAACATATCATAGAAACACAGAATCATTAAGGTTGGAAGAGACTCACTGTGGTCACTGCACAAAATGCAGCAAGAGAGCACAGTTACCAGATTCATCTAGTTAGCAGAGCAAGAGGAAAAGACCTGTGGCAGCCAAGCAGGAAGGCTGCCTGCTCCCCAAGGGCTCTGTTGGATGCTGAGTGCCAGCAGCACTGTCAGAGCTCAGGAGCCTCCCCACCTAAACTCACACACCTTCTGTTCTTTGGATAGTGTGGTGGGAAATGATCATTTGGCCCAATAACTGGCAATTGCAGAGATTTTTCAGTCAAGGAGTATACTTTGAAACTGATGGCACATACCTCTTGAAGTAATATGAATCAAATTATGTCTTAAAATCATACAATCATAGAATCATAGAATGTTAGGTGTTGGAAGGGACCTAGAAAGATCATCTAGTCCAGGTTTTTCCTCAGGTTAATACCAAAAGTCCTGTGATCCAACTTGCTCCCATTCCCTCTTGTCCTAATACCGGATGCCATTGAGAAGAGCCTGGCTCTCTCCTCCTGACATTCACCCTTAACAAATTTGTAAACATTCATGAGGTCTCCTCTCAGTCTACCCTTCTCCAGGCTGAAGAGACCCAGCTCTCTCAGCCTGTCCTCCTAGGGCACATGCTCCACTCCCCTAATAATCCTGGTGACCCTGTGCTGGATTCTCTCCAGCAGCTCCCTATCTTTCTTGAACTAGGGGGCCCAGAACTGGACACAGTATTCCAGATGGGGCCTCACCAGGGCAGAGTAGAGGGGAGAATAACCTCTCTGGATCTGCTGGCCACGCTCCTCTTAATACATCCTAGGATGCCATTGGCC
>VWZO01014724.1:55346-71026 GCA_013396975.1 Bucco capensis
AATGATCTGGATGAAGGGGTAGAGTGTACCCTCAGCAAGTTTGCAAATGATCCCAAGCTTGGAGGATTGGCTGGCACACCAGGAGCTGTGCTGCCATCCAGAGTGGCCTGGACAGGCTAGAGAGATGGGCAGGGAGAAACATAATGCAATTTACCAAGGGTAAGTGTAAAGTACTGCATCTGGGAAAGAACAACCCCATGTATCAGTACAAGTTAGGAACTGATCTGTTGGAGAACAGCCCTGGGGAAAGTATCTAGGAGTCCTGGTGGATAGGAGGATGGCCGTGAGCCAGAAATATGCCCTTGTGGCCAAGAGGGCCAATGGCATCCTAGGATGCATTAAGAGGAGCGTGGCCAGCAGATCCAGAGAGGTTATTCTCCCCCTCTACTCTGCCCTGGGGAGGCTCCACCTGGTATAGCATGTCCAGTTCTGGGCCCCCCAGCTCAAGAAAGATAGGGAGCTGCTGGAGAGAGTCCAGCACAGGACCACCAAGATTATTATGAGAGTGGAACGTCTGCCCTATGAGGACAGCCTGAGTGAACTGGGTCTTTTTAGCCTGGAGGAGACTGAGAGGAGACCTCAGGAATGTTTATAAATATGTTAATGGTGAGTGTCAGGAGGAGAGATCCAGGCTCTTCTCAATGGCATCCAATGTTAGGGCAAGAGGGAACTGGAGCAAGTTGGACCACAGGAGGTTTAGTATTAACATGAGGAAAAAATTTTTTACAGTAAGGGTGCCAGAGCACTGGACCAGGCTGCCCAGGAGGGTCATGGAGTCTCCTTCTCTGAAGACATTGCAGAGCTGCCTGGACACATTCCTGTGTGACCTCATCTAGGTGATCCTGCTCTGGCAGGGGGGTTGGACTAGACAATATTTCTAAGTCCCTTCCAACCCCTAATCTATACTGTGATAGTCTGAAGTGATTTTCCCACAAAGCAAAAGTTCTTCAGACTCAGTAGGAGTTGCCAGGAGCCAGGCAGCATGATGCCTGTGGCTCTGCAAGAGTGCTCCTGCACCTGGAAGGATGCACAGAGGACAATCCCCCAAGCAGATGGAGCACAACTCCTAACCTGTAATTGCAAGGCCACTGCAGTCTGGCCTGCAGGCAATTTATTGAGGAGAGAATTTTCCAATGTACCTGGGGATTGTGGGTTCGTGTCCCATCTGGGCCGTACGTACATGTTTTTTGCAGCGTTGGTGGTATAGTGGTGAGCATAGCTGCCTTCCAAGCAGTTGACCCGGGTTCGATTCCCGGCCAACGCAACTTTCCGTTTTTCCTGCTCTGGCAGGGGAGTTGGACTAGATGATCTTTCTAGGGCCCTTCCAACCCCTGACATACTGTGATACTGTGATACCTGTGCTCTGCACAGACCTTTGGGAACAGTAATGGGAAGGGAAAGCTTACCAGGAAAAAAGGCTGGACTTGATGATCTTCAAGGTCTCTTCCAGCTGTAACTGTTTTATGATTCGTGCAATAGCCATTCATTAGCTCACAGCCAGAATTCCTAGGTCCTTGCTTTCCAGACCAGTATAGTTAACACACCACTCTAAGTAGCACTCCTTGAGGTACACTTTTTCCTCTGTAACAGCCTGCCAAATCTTCAGGAAGGCTGCAGGCACCCCTATCCAAGCCTGCTAGCAGACTCATTTAAGAAAGAACTTTTCCACTGTTGGACAATTTGTTGCATTTCCTAAGTTCATAATCAGGATTTCTTTCCTCTTCCTTGCCATTCTTCCGTTGTCTGAGTTTGATGTTTCTAACTGTCACAGCTCTCCTGATCTTCTGCCTTTCCCTGAGGTCTCTGCTTTGTCCGTTTATCTCCAAGAGAACAGCCTTTATCTCCTCCTTCCCCAGTCTTCCTGTTTTCCCTCTTGAATCTCAGAAAATCCTTCTGTTCCCCTGACCAGAGGTCTGGTACAAGAGGTGGAGGAAGGCAATTTGCATTAAGCACTGGCCAGTGACTAGGGGCAGAGAGGGAAGAGCAAGACTGCAAGAAGCCACAGCTCAGGACTCCCCAGGATCAAGCCCTCCTAAGCAAGACAAAGATTTGTGCTGCTGTTATTTCCTCCCCTGTTCTCTGACTGCTTGCTTTGCTTGCCTAAATATAGATTGGGCACCAAAGTTTCAAAACTCTGCTCACAATCCTTGAGATGCAGTTAAGGAGAAGGTCCCTGGGTGAAATGGTCCATTGCTACAGGCTATCAAGCTGGCACTAGGTACTAGGAAACAGATGCCAGGATAAATTCACTCCACTGATTTGCTGGGAGGAAGTCTTATGCTTCCAACTGATATCTTTTTCTCTGTTTTCCTGCAAAGTCTTTCACAAGGACACAGAGGCATTGGAGTGTGCCCAGAGAAAGGCAATGAGTCCAGTGAGGGTTCTGGAGCACAAGTCTTATGAGGAGCAGCTGAGGGAACTGGGGTTGGTTAGTCTGGAGAAGAGGAGACTCAGGGGAGACTCTGTCTCTCTCTACAACTCCCTGAAAGGGGTAGGTCTTTTATCCTGAAATAACAGTGAGAGGACAAGAGGAAATGGATTCAAGTTGCAGCAGGGGAGGTTTAGATTAGATATAAGGAAAAATTTCCTTACTGAAAGGGTTGTTAGTTCTTGGAATAGGCTGCCCAGGGAGGTGGTGGAGTCACCATCCCTGGAGGGGCTTAAGAAACATTTAGATGCTCTATGTAGGGACATAGTTTAGTAGCATGCTAGTGATAGGTATTGTTGGACTTGATGATCTTAGAGGCCTCTTCCAACCTTTGCGATTTTGTGATTCTGTAATCATCTAAGTAATGTCATAGGCTGGGGAAAAACAAACAAACAAACAAAGCCACGAAAATATGCCTTTGCCTTCCCATTTTATGCAAACTGATGAATGCTTCACAGGAAGTTTGCATTCTTTCCTTGATGCAGCAAAACTACTTTGAACATTTGTAAGTGCTTTTCCATGCTTTAGATTAAATTGCTTTGCAGCTCATGAGAACAAGCCCACAGTATAAACAAAGATTTTCTCCAAATGTGATAGCTCAGATGAAATAGGAAGAGCATCAGGAGAGAAATATAAAAAACCTTTAGTAAGAAAAGATCTGGGGAAAGATCCCAACTGTCTATTCCCACAATCCAAATGCAGATATTGTTCAGTCTTGTAGTTATTATGTAGATATGAGATCCTTTTGTCAGACATTAATGACTAACACAGTTCTTGTCTATATCTTTCAGCTCTAGGCATTACAACATTGAAGATAATAAATCAGAGATAGGTCAGGGGAAATCAGGGCAAGATAATTTTAAGTTCTGTTTTTAGCTTCTGGCCAGCTCTTGTCACTGTCTCTCACAAGGCTTTAAGTCACACAGTTCAGGCTGGCAGTGACCTCTAGAGGTCACCTGGTCCAAGCCTATGCTCAGGCAGGATCACCAAGAGCTGGACACTCAGGACCATGTACAAAAACCCAAAAGTGACAAAATGCAAGTATTTATCTCACAGAATCACAGAATCATTAAGATTGGAAGAGACTCCTAAGATCATCAAATCCAACCGTACCTATCACTACCATACCACTAAACCACGTCCCTAAGTACCTCTCAGGACATGTTGGATAATTCTTGAGGGCCTTTGACTAGATTGGCCAAATCTCATTGAGGTTGTGAAGAAGTCTGGACACCTTGCTCAACTGTAGACACAGAGATGACTGCACCTGTACGCTGAATCCCACAAAAAAGGGTAGGAATTGGTCTAATCCTGCTCAAGCTGTTTAGAAGTTAGGGGTTTGGTCAAGGACAGTCATTCAGGGTCCTCCAGTGAATGCTGGACATCTCCCAAAGATACTATCAACACCTTATGTAAAGCCATATGAAATTAGCCCCCACACTATCTCCATTAACCTAGGAAAGGAGGTGAGAAATGCCTGGGTAACATGTCCACCTTTTAGATGGCTACGGCATCTCATTGCTAAACCTCTTTCTTTTCCTACTCCTTTCTGTTACACACAGGAGACATTCCCATATGGATTCAGTTCCCTAAAGGGGAGACAATTTCAGATAATTGTCCTCTGAAAAAGTTCCAGCCCAGTTGCGTTAGTTTGTAATTAACTCTTATTTTATTTACACACAGGAATTTACAGCTCCTTACTCTTTCTTTAAGAGGCCGTATGAATCCAAGTGGCACAAGCTATCAGAGAAACAGGTGAGCCTGTAGTTCTGAATGAGGGGAAAACAAATTATCTGTTCTTCCACAAATGCACAAAAGAACCTCTGAACAAGAACAAAACATCTTTTATTACAACTTCCACTGTTGTATCTTCGGACTGTGGCCTTTTTAGTCTCATGCATGGGCACTAATTGAACTGCTCCAATCACTGGGATTTTTTAATGAGCACAGACACTGACAATTCCTCCTTCAAGCTCATTATCAGCTTTGTTTCAAATTCTCTTGTTTTTCTGATTCAATTACATACTACCATGGTTAATTTAACTTCCCAAAGATGCGCATAGCTTCCTGAGGCACTGCAGGGTTCTGGGAGCAGAATCTGTTCTCAGTGTTTCTGCTCTATATTCTAAAAACAAAAATCAATTCTTCATGAATGAAAGAAGTGAGGCTGATCACAAATCTGCTGATGAAGTACTTGTACTTTTTGTTGTATTCAGGAAACTTTGGATCATGTCCTCACTGCACAAAATTTGTGGTTTTCTATTTGCATCACTTCCTGCTCTGCAGTTTAGGATGAAGCAGGTTATGGCTAGATTTTAATGTGTCCTTTCATAAGAGTGAGGAGATCTGCCATTTCTTGAGGAGAAAAAAGGAGTTCATATCTGCATTTTCCTTTCTCAGAATCACACAGGATCATTAAGGTTAGAAGAGACCTCTAAGATCAGCAAGTCCAACCATACCTATCACTACCATGCCACTAACCCATGGCCCTAAGGAAAGCACCTCAATATTTCTTAAACCCCTCCAGGGATGGTGACTGCACCACCTCCCTGGGCAGCCTGGGCCAAGACTTAACAACCCTTTCACTGAATAAATTCCTCCTTATATCTACCTTGCAGGGTTGGGACTTTGTCAGTTTTTTGAGTACCTGTGCAGTTTCATGTCCAGTGGGCAACAAGATAAGAAGATCTATGTTTCAATCAAACAAGGATTTTGCATAAAACTTCAAAATCTTTTCCTGTATACTTGAGCTAATAGTTGGTGTTCTGGAGACTTCATTTCAATCTCATTCTTTACCTGTCAGGTGAGAACCTTACAGAATATCTACGGCATTTTTGTACTCATTCTGAAGAAACTGGTGTAATTTCTCCAGAGCTAGAGGAGGGTAGATTTAGGTTGGATGTTAGGAAGAAGTTCTTCACTGTGAGGGTGATGAGACACTGTGCCAGGTTGCCCAGAGAGGTGGTGGCAGCCCCAGCCCTGGCAGTGTTGCAGGCCAGGCTGGCTGGGGCTGGGAGCAAGCTGCTCTAGTGCCAGGTGTCCCTGCCCAGGGCAGGCACAGGGCTTGCACCTAGAGCAGCTGGAAGCTCCCTGCCAACCCTGACAAGGCTGGGATTCTGTAATGACAAAGTGTGACATAAGGATAAAAAGATTTTAAGCGAAAGTTGCAGTGAAGCAGAGAGAGTACCTAGATTTAGACTTAATTTCAAGCAGTATTAAAAAGATATTTTATTTGATATTTCAGTCTTTCTGAAATATCATAAACACGATCTTAAAAACTAAAACCACAGTAAAGTCACAGAGGAAAGGTGATTTTTTTTCCAGCAGAAAAGAGTCATGCTGTGTGACCTAAACTAGATTTACAGCAGTTTACCAAACTTGCTGTCAGTATCTCACACACATTAGGGACTCGGAGCTCTGCTTTGGTTCACTGGAGACACACAGTACTTTTCCCTGCTATTTCTCGCATCTGCTTGGAAAAAGAGATTAAATATGATGGCACTTAGAAAGGAAAACAATGTCAATGGATTTTTTGCGTTCCACTGAGGAATGTGCAAAATTGGCAGCTAACAGCAATGGCCTTTTTTGAACTCAGGCTGGCCATATTTGGAGTAGAAATGAGGCATTTCCTGTTTAGCTTTATTGTTTCTGGTATGTGCAGCTCATGTCATGCCTTAAACTGAGAGGAAAAAAAAACTTCATGAAAGCATGGGAATGAAAGGGAAAACTTGGATTGAAAAGAGATTCTTCCCATGGAACAGATAATTCCTCTCTTCCATTAAAAATAACCATTTTTTTACTCCTTGTGTCCTGGTCTGTCCTAGTCTACCTGTTGTCACCAAACTCCTTTGGGAAGATGCTGGTGGTCCAGCACCACTCAAAAGACTGTCCTGTCCTTTTCAATCACTGCAGATTATTGATGAGACTTGGAATACCAGGGAAAGATAAGGGGAATATGGTTTAACTCTGTCTATGCAATAGAGGGAGATTAAGGATACATGTGCCACAAACAGTTGCAGAAGTAAAAGAAGTCATTTTTGAGTGTATGAAACTATATGAACTCTAGAGTATTCTACAAGTTTGCGTATCTAATACATGAATTTAGACTGCATCTAATATAGGAAGCACTGATACAATTTTTTTATGAATGTATTGTTATTATTGTTCTTTTCAATTCCATTCCATCTGCTTCTGTTGCATTATGAAATGGAGAGAAACATAGTTTGGAAAAATAAAGATATTCTCAACATTTAAAGCTGTAAAGTTGATGCTAAGAGTATAACCTTTTATAGGCAATTTTAGTATTTATTGCTTCCCCCTATGAAAACAATAAAGGGGAAAAATAAACTGCATTTTTTTGCCTTCTCAAGGAGTAGTATTGATTGTCAGAGATGTTAAAGCCTGAAATCCCTAAATAATTAAGACTAATGTCCTCAGCAGTGTGCAGTACAATATTCACAGAATCCTCTAAGATCATCAAGTCCAAGTATTATTCTGGCTCTGGCCTTTGATGGGTGAGAAGTGCCTACCAACAGTTTTCTGAATAGAAATTCTTACCGTTTTGTAGATCTTCCTTTTAATTGATTGCTAAATACTTTTAACTGAAAATCATGACCATTAATTGGCAATAGGAGAAGACATCCTACCTCTGGCATGTCATTTTAAGAGCTTATAAGGATCTGTGAATAAGTAATACTGAACAATAAATAATACATGAGTTCCCATTGTTGCACAGCATTTAGAAGAGTTTAGTTTCTCTCACACCATCTGCCTCATTCACACACTCATTTTCTGGAAGGGTTTATTTTCATTAGAGGCAGAAAATGAAGTTGAATTGATAGCACAGAGCATTCCTACAATCAGGCCTTGGCTTAGCCCCAAGAAAATGCTGGAAGCTAAATAAACCTCAGCTCGCTTGAAGATAAATTCTGCTTTCAGATGGCATCATTAAAAAGAAACCATTGAAATTAATTGAAGGAGGTAAATCTGGAAATACTCTAATGGAATTAATGGGTTATTAAGCATTTTTAATCTCATGAGGGGAAAAATGTGTCATTTAGTCAGCTAAAAACCCCTAATATGTTCACAAATGTTTAAAACAGTTATGTGTTTCCACTGTAAATCTCTGCTTTCAGTAAATAATTCCTATTCCCTGGAAAACACAAAAGGAAATATTACACTTTGCTGAATGGAATCTCAGGGCAGTTTGGAAAAGATGTGTAAAGCATTTGAGGTGAAATTAACTTCAAACTCTGTTTGCATGTCAATACACAGCTTGTCTGCCTGTACACTGTCTCAGAAAAATGAATTAAAAATACCTCTAGCCCTGCAAATCTCCAGCACAATATGTTAAACTGAATCATAAATAAAGAGAACTCCCTGTCAAACAACAAATCTGCATCCTGTTTTGGGGCTCCTTCTAGATGATTTTAACACACACTGTTGGCAGGTGGTGGGTGGGCTGTCTTACTGTGGGTCAGCCTGAAACACTTGCCCTGACTGGGTTGCTTTGGATGAAATAAGTAATGGTTATTTTTCTTTTTCACATGGAATTAAACACACAGCCAACATCTGATTAGCTGCTGTCTGAGTGTGTGGTGTTGCATGCAACACATGGTGCATTTACAGATTGATTCATCAGTTTCTGAAACACCTTTAAAGCCAAAACATTACTTTTGCTTTTCAAATGTGAATTTTATTCACAGACAAACATTTCAGCATCAGGTCTCTTAATTTAAAATTGCTGTTGCAGATTAAAGTGTAAAGTACCAAATAGCTATTTGACAGAAAGAAAAAGAAATAAAATCTAGTGACGAACAAATATGCTGTAGCAAATAAGACAGAAATCTTCCCTAACTTGTAGAACTTTAGGCAGCAGTGAAAACTTTGTCTTTACTGAGTATTAGTCGAGTAAATATCATGGCACTTACCTCCAAAAAGTCAGTGAGCAGCAAAAATCTTTGGTGGAACAATGTACAACAGCTGATGTGTTTGTGCTCTTCCTAATGAGTGGACTTTGAACTGATGAGACACTGAGGGCATCTGAAGAGAAGAATTTTACCTAAAAATCATCATGTCGTTGCAAAATAAGTTCATCAATTTATGATCAAGTCAGCTCTATTACTTGTCAGCAGCCTGGCTCTTGCTGGAAGAATTTTGTGCCCCCTACCTCATTGCATGAAAGAGTAAGGACCCAAGGGGGAGATGAGAAGAATCAAGTTGTGCTTTGGGAGGTACCCGCCCTGGACTCTGTGGTGGCAGGCACTGACAGCAGGGATAGCCCAGGCACTGCACTGCTGGGGGACAGAGGGATGCTGGAAAGGCTGAGAACACAAAAGAGGTCAGGAAGAGCTGTTTCAAAGAACTGGCCGGGTGGCCAAAGAGCTGTGGTGAACAGAGTTCAATCCATTTTGTGGCCAGTCACAAGTGTTGTTCTCCAGGGCTTGGTATTTGGGCCAGTTCTGTTTGCTTCATCAGTTACCTAGTCAAGGGGACTGAGTGCACCCTCACAAAGTTTGCAGATGACAACCAGTTGGGTAGAAGCGTTGAAGGAAGGCTCTGCACAGGGATCTAGGTAGGTTGGACCAGTGGGTTGAGGCCAACGGGGTGAGGTTCAACAAGGCCAAGTGCTGGGTCCTGCAACTCCAAATCTCCAGGCTTGGGGCAGAGTTACTGGAAAGCTGCTGTTGGTAAAGGACCTGGGGGTGTTGGTCAACAGCAGCTGAACACAAGCCAGCAGTGTGCCCAGGTGGCCAAGAAGGCCAACAGCATCCTGGCTTGTATCAGAAATAGTGTGGCTAGCAGGACTAGGGACATGATTTTCCTCCTTTACTGTTGAGGCCACACATCAAATACTGTGTTTAGCTTTCAGACCCTCACTACAGGAAAGACATTGAGGTTCTGGAGTGTGTCCAGAGAAGGGCATTGAAGTTGGTGAAGGGTCTAGAGAACAAGTCTTAAGAGGCTGAGGGTACTGGGGTTGATAGCCTGGAGAAAAGGAGGCTCAAGGGAGACCTCCTTGCTCTTTTACAACTAGCTGAAAGCAGTGAGGAGGAGTGAGGTGGATGTTATTCTCTTCTCCCAGATAACAAGCAATGGGACAAGAAGAAAAGGCCTCAAGTTGCACCAGAGGAGGTTCAGATTGGATATTAGGAAAAATCCCTTCACTGAAAGTGTTTTCAAGCATTGGAACTGGCTACTCAAAAGTGGTCCTCTGTAGCAGGACACTCTGCCTAGGCGAGGGTTAAGAGCTCAGACTTTGCCCTTTGTGAAGTTACCAGTGATGGAGAAGGAAGGAGTAAACTGGTTTTGGTGTTGAAATCAGCCTCACTCCACAAATTCCAAAGTATGCCTGGCGTAATGAGCACATGATAACTTACCTACAAAGGTGGAGATGAGACTTGAGCTAGCACATCTAGCCCATGAAGACACGACTGATAGTCAATCACTTCACACTATAAAAGCCCAGTCCTACTTCTGGACTATAGGAACTCCTGATGCACCTCTGCTAAGGTGCGCAGATACTCCTCCCTTGGAGAGGTCACTCCCCAAAGTTACCCCTTGAGGCTGAGAGAAAGATTCTCCCATGGTTGATAGTATGAGTGAGTGACATCAAATTATTACTCAAATTATTTGGCAAGCTTTAGTATTGTTGCTTGAGTATTGCTTCAGATGAATTGTGTACTGGAGTAGGAAGCGATAGCTATCCAGTCTGTGTAGTAAATCATTCTGATTAGTGCCTGCCTTATTCTTCTTTAGTGTTTTTAGCCAATGTAAATAATTTATTTCTATAAATGCATTTGGTTTGCCTTCCTTAATCTTGCATGACAACATGGTATGAAGCTTCAGTCTGGGACTAGGATTGGACTCAGGGAATTTAGAAAGCAAGAGGATCCTTTCTGAACCTCCTGACCCAAGGGGAGGATTCCTTTAATAAACTTTGTCCAAAGCAACCATTCAATCCATGACATCGTTGGTCTGATAAGGCACATGGAGGAGAGGGAGGTGATCAGAGACAGTCAGCATGGCTTCACTAAGGGCACATCCTGTCTGACAAACCTAGTGGCTTTCTACAATAGTGTGACTAGCTCAGTGGACAAGGGACAAGCTGTGGATGTGATCTAGCTGGACTTGTGCAAGGCCTTTGACACAGTCCCCACAACATTCTACTGGCCAAGTTAGAGAGCTATGGATTGGATGGTGGACTGTTCAGTGGATAAGGAACTGGCTGGCTGGTCACATCCAGAGGGGAGTGGTCAATGGCTCCAAGTCCAGCTGGAGATCAGTGANCAGGATGCCAGAACTCAGGAACTCTCAAATTGCAATGGAAGGCAGAAAAGGTAGAGTCCTGTAGGAACAGGGCTGGGCTTCTGATCTTCACAGGGCTCAGGTACTTCACCTTCTGAAAAGGTAGAGACCCAGACCTCTCCTTAGATGTACTAGTTGTTAGTTGGGCACTAATTAGCTATACTAAGCACCTGTTTTGCTTGGGTCTTAGGCCAAAAACCCTGGTAAAAACCCAGGGCCTTGCAATATAACCTCAAATTCAGATTTTTGTGCAGATGAAGGAAGTAGTACGGTCATTTCCTGTAAGAGTTGGTATCTCATCTTTAAACTCATTTTTGTTTTCAAAGCACAAGCTGCATAATCATATGGAGAACTCCCATAAGGCACTGGATTACTTAGGCATGGGAGAAATGCCCTGGGTGGCTTGGGCTGGGGACACATTCTTAGGGCTGGGACACACCCTTAGGCTTGCAGCTTGCCTAAATAAACTAGGAATGGAGCTATCCTATTAACCTGAGTCATGCAAAATCCCATCCTGAGGCAATGTGACTCTCATTGAGATAGTAAAATGCTTCAGGTGGTGAATCCCTCCAGAATTAGGGGTTGCCATAGGGATGACATCATCTCACCTGGGCCAGGCAGAAACTAGGTGTGAGTGGAGAATTAACCTGAGACAATGACTCACTTCATGGACTGGAGATGAACTCATGCTTTGTCATCCAACAACTTCTATTAGGGTTCACAGAATCATAGAATTGTCAGGGTTGGAAGGGATCTTAAAGGGGCCTGCCATGGGCAGGGACACTTGGCACTAGAGCAGCTTGCTCCCAGCCCCAGCCAGCCTGGCCTGCAACACTGCCAGGGCTGGGGCTGCCACCACCTCTCTGGGCAACCTGGGCCAGTGTCTTACCACACTCATGGGGAAGAACTTCTTCCGAACATCTAATCTAAATCTCCCCTCCTCTAGTCCTAGCACTACCTGACATCCTAAAAAGACCTTCACCAGCCCTCCTGTAGGCTCCTTTCAGGTACTGGAAGGCCACAAGAAGGTCTCCTGGAGCCTTCTCTTCTCCAGACTGAATAACCCCAACTCTCTTAGCCTGTCTCAGCCTGGGTTGCTATATTTTGGAAGAGTTTGTCAGGCAGTAAAACCCAGTCATTCCCCCTGCTGTTCCCAACCATTTTAATAGAATATCCTCTCAAAGAAAACTGCTTGAGAGATGAAGGAACTTGTGTTTTGACTTTCAGGAGGAATCAGGCACACAATTCATTTGAATATATTACATTAAAACATCTTCTCATCATGTATGGGAGTGGCAATGATGGACACAGCCAAGCTTGCCCAATGTTTTTTACATCACTAGGCACTATTTTGGGGTACTTGAAATAAAAGCACCTCAAATAAAAGCAGAGACCCTCCCCTTCCCATGCTGTTTTACTCCTCTGCGTTTCTTTGGCTGCTCCACAGAGGAAGCAGCTACTAATGAGTGTGAGGGGATGCAAAAAGCAGAAGCAAGTAGGAGATGCTGCGGTATGGATGGAGGAGAGGATAAAGGGCAGAGCATCCCCAAGGACTGGAAAGAAAAAGCAAAGGGCAGCCAAGCAAGGGGACAGATATCTGACAAGGGATTGCCTCTTTTGCCATCTCTCTTTTGCCATTTCAGTATTTGACCTGAAGGCATTTTTACAGATTAAATGTTATATAAAACCACAAATAGTTCTCTTGATCTTTCACATTTTCACCTTTGATAAGGTGACAACAATAACAAACAGCAATTACCACAACAAAGGGTCTTCTCCAGAAGGGACAAGAAAAATGACATTGTGAATGTTCTGCTTTTATACTCTTCCTTTGCATTTAGTTTAAAATCTAGCAGGGTTTTGTCTTTTTTTTTTATATCTGCCAGCTTTGTAACCCCCACAGCAACCTAAAGGAAAGCTGGTAGCTTCCCACCTGATTAACCCTTGGTGGAAATGAAGGCTCTCAGATGTGATCTCAGCCACACCTTGGCAACTCCACTCTTTGTAAAGGGTATTTACGTCACTAAATCACAATGTTTGGAAGAGACCTCTAAGATCATCAAGACCAACCATGCCTATCACTAGCATACCACTAAATTGTGACCCTAAGGAGAGCATCTAAATGTTTCTTAAACACCTTCAGGGATGGTGACTCCACCACCTCCCTGGGCAGCCTGGGCCAAGATCTTTCAGTAAAGAAATTTCTCCTTATATCTAATCTAAGTCTTCCCTGATGCAACTTGAAGCTATTTCCTCTTGTCCTCTCACTGGTAACCCTGGAGAAGAGACCTACCCCCATCTCACTCCAACCTCCTTCCAGGGAGTTGTAGAGAGAGAGATAAGGTCTCCCCTGAGTCTCCTCCAGACTAAACAACCCCAGTTCCCTCAGCCTCTCCTCATAACACTTGTGCTCCAGAGCCCTCACTAGTCTCATTACCCTTCTCTGGACACACTCCAATGCTTCTGTGACCTTCTTGGACTGAGGGGGTCCATCCTCAGTACCTTTTCTTAGGTAAAACCTCTTGAAATTTGCTAAATTATAGTTTTTTTCAGTGCACAGAAGAAATAGAAACCCAATCAGAGCTGGCACTGAGGTCATTCCTGTCACACAGATTAGCAAACATGTTCCAGAATTCATGCAGGATCTCTTTCACTCTTGCAGAAAAGGCCAGAACAAGGACCACGTGTATTCAAATTCCATTTAAACACTATTTTAAATGTCCAAGTAAGATTTCTGCACTTCAACACTGTTTTCACGGGGACTAATTTCACAGGCGTCATTTTAATACTGTTTTCAATGGAAAATTGCACTTTAACTTGAGGATGTGGCACCACCTTGTGGGTGATAAATAAAGTGGTTGTTTTCTTTTTTCTTTAGTCAATTTAGTTGTTTTTCACAGATCTCTGAGACATTGCCTCATGCCAAGGCATGAGGTCTGAAAAACCCTTTGGGAGTCAGCCAAAAATAAACAAACAAAAGCAAAGCTAAAATATGTCTACCAAAAAAATAATGGCAGTGGCATTTGTAGTGGCAATGCCTCACTTGCAGAAGTGAATTAAAACTGTTCATTTCTGAAACAGAGCAAGACCTGAAGAGTTAATTCAGAATGCATGCTCTGGGCTAAGAAATGAAGAACCAAGATTCAAGGACTAGCTGAAGACAACACTTTGCCAAAGAATGCCAACATACTGACACAAAAAGAACATAAAGTAAGAACACAGGAAAATACCAAGCGCCAAAAATGCTAACACACATACGTAAATAGACATAAGATAAGGGAGGAACACTGATAGATAAGGAGAAAAAGGCAGGAGCCCATAAACTCTTGCCAAATATACATTCGAGTCAGCAGAATTAAGGAAAGTTCAAAAGTTTACCTGAGGAAGAGGAGCAAAAAGACTACCCCTGAGACTGAAGTAACAGGAAGTACCACCAGGAGTCTCCCCAAAATAATGACTCTGCCCCTGACTCTACCCAAACTCTGCCTGCTATGAATATTATAATTAGATGTTGCAATAATATGAATGTGCATGTAAAGATGACGTTATCTCTTGTAGAAATTGTATAAATAGCCCGGCTTTTCACTGACTGCTTTGGGAAGTTTTTTTGTCTGGCATTAGTCAGAAGTTCCCCTACATTGACTGAAATAAATACCTTGCTGCTTAAANTGTCTGGCATTAGTCAGAAGTTCCCCTACATTGACTGAAATAAATACCTTGCTGCTTAAAGGCTAAAAGTTGTCTCTGAGCAGTTCCCTCGTGCCTTTTGGGGCATAAATTCGGCATCATTTTCTCACAGAGAGATGTCAAGGGTTGGGGCTGTGTCAACCAAAAACCCAGTGACAGATATTCTCTATTATCCCCTGTAGGAACAGTGCGGGGCTTCTGATCTTCACAGAGCTCAGGTGCTCAAAGCAGTGGAACAGTGGAGACCCAGACCCTTCCCTTATGTAGGAGTTGTTGATTGGGTGCTAATTAGCTTAATTAAGCACCTGTTTTGCTTGGGTCTTAGGCCTCATGCAAGAGACTCTAAGGCCCAAGCTCAGTATCACAGCCTCAAGGACTGAATATGACCTGTATGGCATGTAATGCTTTATTTTGAACCAAACTAGGACAAGAGAACTTTAGTTTGGTTAAAAGCTGAGACCTGTGTCTTCAGCCTGAGAAGCAGCAAGATGCAGACACATTTTTCTCAGCACCCCCAGGTCATTCTCTGCCAGACAGCAATCCAACCACTCTGCCCCAAGCCAGTAATGTTGCATGGGATTATTGTGATCAAAGTGTAGGACCTGGCACATGGCCTTGTTGAAGCTCATCCCATTGGCCTCAGCCCTTGCATCCAGCCTATCCAGGTCCCTCTGCAGAGCCTCCCTACCCTCAAGCAGATTGACTCTCCCTCCTATTTTGGTGTCATCTGCAAACTTTTTGGTCACCCAAGCTCCTTATGAAGCCAATAGGGAATAATACTTACTCAGACTGACTCCCAACAGAAGATCACCTGCCATGAATTACCCAGGAACGGGGGACCTCTGGATCATCACTGAAATGAGTTCATTGGGATACACATCTGCCCCACATAAACCAAAAAGTACATGGTCAAGACAGCAAGCAAACTTCTTCCTTGCCCACCTTCCCACACCCCCTTGGCAGTAAGCAATGGCAACAAGTTCCTGCTCGGCGTGGCAGGTTATTCCCCCAACTTTCCAGGTGCCCTTGCAGAACAAGTATGATGCCCTGCAAGAGCAGTCAACAAATGAGGAAGATGAATCATCTGGCTTGGAGGCATTCCCAAGATTAAGGAAACCCAAGCCCAGCATCCAAACAACTTCTATCAAAAAAAAGAGAAGAGTCATTGTTATAGGTGACTCCCTCCTGAAGGGCACAGAAGGCCCTATATGCAATCCTGACCCACAGCAAAGGGAAGTTTACTGTCTCCCTGGGGCCC
>VWZO01014726.1:923-34095 GCA_013396975.1 Bucco capensis
CCTCATTGTGGCCTTATATGATCCTATGTGGAAGATTAGGAGCAGGTAATAATCATCTGGTTTGACCAGGTGGGGCTGTTTCTTTTTGATGTCACAAATGCAGACCCCTGGCAGGCTACAGATCTCTCTAGAGAGGTTGTCTGGATGACAAATAGGTGCCTCAGTGCCTCTCAGTGAGAAGTCTCCTACTACTAACACCCTCCTGGTTTTTTTTGTAGCCGAGGTTGTGATCCGTTTAGAAGATACTGGGATACAACCAGTGGACCTTCCAGACAGAACTTCTCCCTGCCTATCATCCTTCTGACTCTCTGGGGCCAAGGCCTCATATGTATTTATTAAAGGCACTTGAGGAGGTGAAGGACAGGGAGAGATTTTTGTACCTCTCTGGTGAGGGACCTGTTTCCACTCTCCTCCACCTACCAGATCCATTCCATCTGCATGATGGCAGGAGGGGCAGGGTTTCAACACCTCCTGCTGGACTTCTTTTGTAGTGGAAAGGTTGTGAGCCCACCAGTCTATTTCCTTTTCACAATCCCTAATACTTCTTAGTCTCTCCACCTCCTCCTTAAGCTCTGCCACTAAAAAAAAATCAAATCATTCACCTGCTCACATCTTACACAGGTATCCCTTACCTCATCTTCAAGGAATGATGCCAGGCTTAAACATTCTGTACAGCCATTAATCTGGACAGGTGCATCCTTTTTGGGGGGTTCAGTCTGAACCATCAGGCTCCTAGTAGCAGCAGCAATGGCTTTTGTTCTTTTGGAGACCATTTCTGGGTCTGATTCGTGGGCAGGCAAAGACTGCTTATGTAGTGCCCCTGCACTTCCTCCCTTCATGCCCTGCCTTCACAAACTGCCTCACAAACTGCCATGCACCTGTTTGCCCGTTCCTGTTCACCCATGCTCCGGGTCACTCACACTCCCTAAGCCTGGTTAATATGGGAGAGGTTGTTATCAACTGCAGCACTGTTTCACCCAGCTGACTTCAGTAGAGCAGTGAGCTCAGCTTCGCCTCAGGAGTTACCCTGGACCACTGCGTCCGCAAGCTGCGCCCAGGGGACAGGCGGACGTAACGCAGGGCATGAACAGCCCCGGGGTCAACCCCCGTCCTGCACAGACAGATTTTAAAAGCGCTTTACCGGGCTTACCTTGCCTGCAGAGCAGTGCTTCCTCAATGCCGGCTCGTATTTTTTCCAAGAAAACAAACAAAAATCCCCAAACTGTTGCTATTATTCAGTACGTATCAAAATACTGGTTCAAAGAAAAGATGCATATTGCTTATTTGCAGGATGTGAGATTATGTAATCCGGTACTGTAACCAGACTACATCAAATAAATTGGCAATAGCACATGTCAGCAATCACTGGGAAATGTTAACTGGTGAGAAGGAAGCTGTCCTTTAGTTCTAGATACACATGAACACATCATTTTTGCTCCAGGATGCCAAATTCTATTATAATGATGATTTTGACATATTTAAAATTCTCCCTAACTAGCTAAACTGACCTCCAAAAAGCAGTTGAAGAATCTGTCAGTTTTCTGTGGATTTCTCGACTACCTGTTGTACTTTTATGAATAAAGTCACCCTGCATTATCCACATACTTCAAGGTATTTTTGTGTTTTCAAGGAATACAGACTTTATAGCAGTATATAAATATGATCCAATGCTGTTTGAGAAGCCTCAGAGACTCTACAGAATGGAAGCACTGAGTATGAAAGGACTTCCTCAAAAAGGATGCTTTTAAAGTATGGCAGATCCATCATAGTGGCAAGCTCTTGCCCAGAACAGCTTCATTTAATTACACCGACAAATTATAGTATAAATGAAGACTAGCTTCCTAGGTTATAATCCTCCTACTAGCTTGTCATGACATCAGTCCCTCAGCAAATCCTAATCAAACTCTATCAAAGCAGACAACAGCACAAAACTTTCTGGGGGCAGCAAGCAGCATCTTCTCAGTGCTGTATCGCTCATTCTCTGCCACGTAAACAGCCTTGATGATCTTTAAACAGATTAGGTACACAACAGCTTTATCTCCACAGGAAGTGGGATTAAAAGGTTTATTGCTACTATGACAACAGCCAGGTTCTGCTGCTCTTAAAATAGTTTTGGAAGCTTCACAGTGCCTGGAGATGCATACATGCCTCCTCTGCAGGATTCATCATCTGCTAAATAGTCTCTTACCAACGGAAACCGTATTTTATAACAGTCTACTTTTTTTAAGCATGTATTATTATTGTGCTCTTTAATCCCTTGTTACGAGCACTAAGAATAGAAAGCAGTAAAAAAGGCACAGTGCTGCCTTGTGGCTGTGATTAGAGCTTTAGAAGTGATTATTGGTGGGTGCTGGCTGCAGACACCAGCACAGGCATTGCGCTCCCACTTCTGCTCCAAGGCAACCTTTGTTTTTTGTCCCCCAGACATTAACCAACCCCTGGCTGAAATGAAGCACCCTGGGGCCCAATCAGCCTTCCAGCTGCTCCATGTTGCCAGACACCAGACATTTTTGATCTTCTTGCAAGTCTTCCCTGTGACACCCACAGGTATTCTGTTGCATCTAAGTCTGAATTAATTCCTTCCTCACAGGTAATGACTGGAAGCAGAATTTGTCACACAGTTCATCAGCAAACAGTATCAGTTAAGTTTGTGCCCAGAGTGTAAATCTGCTGGTAACTAAATGGCAGTAGGACATTCTTTGAGTATGCTGTTGTATCAACGATTAGTGCTTTCTGGTTGAGGATGGCTAAATAAAGCATTGATTCAATCCAACATGTAGCTACTACATTCAATGAACATCCAGAAGTGCTCTGAGGCATTCTCCAAGTACACTCATGCTGACTTGTATAACAAAACCAGTAAGAAGTACAATGCTTAATTCTGACAGCAGCACTACTCAGATCAAGGAGGGTACCCCTTATCTAAAACTATGGCAATCGTAAAATTAATATAAACACAAAACTCTCTCCATTACTCCAGTCAGTTTAGAGTCAAAGCATCCTTCAAAACAAAGAAAATGCAAATCTAATCCAATTACATGGCCGCTATCCATCAGTGTCTCTTGAAAGCTGAAATCGCTTTCCAAAATGGACTTTAACGAGAAGAAAACCAAATTCAGATTGTCAAACTCAAGAAGCAACTGATTGTTTCCTGTTAGCTCCTGTCAACAATGGCTGGTTCATTTCCCTACAGAGTTCACAGATTCCTGACACTAACAGAACTTGGCCTTTAATTGAGATATCTTAGTAATTTAAAAATACCTAGCAGTGACCACTACAGACCAAGCCAAATTCTCCACAATAGCTGATGCTGTCAATATAAAAAATTTATTTACCTATCCCCCAAAACAGTATATTAAAACTGGAATGAAGTAAGAAAACAAATGCATAATTAAAAAATACTACTAAGAGGGAAGCCGAATTAGGTCCCAAGTCATACTTTCAGAGGTTTTAGCTCCTAGTTCCAAAAACTGTTTTCTATTCTTAAAACATTTCATCATATCGCACCTCAGAACTGCATCAGAATTAAGAAATTCACATACCAGAATATGTGGGCACCTTTTTTCCCTAGTCTTTCTTTTGCTATTATACAGTTACATAACCTTTTCTTCTTGCCCTTCACATCCCTTGCCAGAATCAACTCCAGAGGAGCCTTGGCTTTCCCAACCCTATCCCTGGCAAGATGAGAATGCAACTTTATACTCCTTTTGGGTCATCTGGCCCTGCTTATACCTCTTCTACGTTTCCTGTTTGGGTTCATTTAGGAGCTCCTTGCTCATCCATGCAGGCCTCCCACCACCTGGGCTTGACTTTCTACTTGCCCAGCTGGAGCTTTATTTGTGTCTTCCATGCAGAGACAAGGCAATCCCCCAAAGAAACATTGTCAATAGCAGTTTGTCAACTCAGACAAATATGAAGCTCGCAGTGAATAATTCTCCAAAACCAAAATATGATATGAAATCAACACCAAAATAACAACACATACTACTGTTCATTAAGTCTCTTCTTTCTGAGCATCCTATGTGTTTTTCCTAGGTAACAATGATCTTCACTGTGCCAGCTGCTGTTTCAGTACAGTCTCATATCGCTTTTTCATGCCTTAATTACACCTTATAGGTGCTTTTGCAACAGGCTTTGATCAATTCTTTCATGAACATAAAAAGTAGCTTTTAGAAGAAAGTACTTCTGCAGAAGTCAGGTTGAAGCTCTTCAGCCAGGAAATAAAGCAGCTACTTAAGGTAGGAATCGTACTCATTAGATGTTGAATAAAAATAGCTACAGTGTTTAGGCCTCCAACAGCTTTAAGTGAAGGCTTTAAAATAATAAAGGCAAGATAAGTCAGGATCCATGCAACTTTTATTGTAATAATTAGACAAATACAGGAAAATTTGCCATCACCTATCAAAAACATATACCAAGAACCAGAAAGGTGTTTAAAAAACATTCAAGTCAGACCATGTACAAACCAGTGTTTGTAAAAAAGAAAACAGCAAATGCTTTGAGTGTAAAAGAATCCCATTCTAGTTCTTGTGTCAGCATTCCTAATGACCAAGTTACCGCTGAGATGCAATCACAGTGCAGACATGTTCCACAGTCTATTAAACTCGTTTCAACAGCATTGTTGCCAAAATTAATTTTTTTAAATAAAGCATTTTGAAATGTTTCATTATACAGTACTGCCCACCCAAAATGTATTTCTGCATATTTAGTTCTTGACTGCAAGAATGGCAGCACAGTTGTCATCAAGAGGCCCAGAGCACATGTATCTACATCTCTATAGGTACAGCTATGTATCTCTAAATCCAAAAAGCACCAGTCTCCTATGCCTGAATAGTCAGGGCCTGCTCTGTACTCTGAGGAGATCACCCATTTTTAGGGGAGCACAGCCCTTGATTATTTGGCTTTAAGATGTCATCATCCACCCAGTTAGAACAATTCTGAATGTATTGCAGTATCATGTGCATACCTTCAAAACTCACCTCATAGAGATGACATCTGAATTTGAGTGTCACCATAATAGCCATACAACAGCATCAAATACCTTTGCTATAACATCAGCTTCCAGGCATCTCTCTTTTTTGGTCTGGATTAAATCCCCAACAGAAAAAACGAAATAAAAGAAGAAAGTGGCTGGTTTTTAGGCAAATCTGTAACTTGGTAGTAAGTTTTCTCATTTCTTTATTTGCAGCTTAGTCAAAGAAAGAGACTAATTACTGATGTAAGCTGAAAAGAATCACAGAATCCTCTTCCAAAAGGAAGAGGAAGCTATCATGATACTCAGTTTCAAAGCATGAATACTGAAACAGCCACACAACAGTTACCAGTCAGTCTGTTTGAGTACAGAAGAGATGAATCCAGCTAGTAGGGTTGCACAATAATTCTTTCAGAGCTAGTCTTAATGTACTGCCATTAACATACTAATTTAGTAATAATGAAAACTCTCCCAAAAATGCAGACTGTGTTTCAGTTACACCAAGCTAACCAAGTAGAAATGGTTCATGATCTCAAATTAGGTTGGTGTTTAAAGACAAAGGAGAGAAAAGTGACCCAACTTTCAGACTTACGCACTTAGGTAGTAACAGCCCAAATGCAACCTAAATGCTATTCTCAGCTGAACCTTATGGACCCAAGTACTGAGATGATCTTTAGTGGCAAGATCCCATTTGGAACATAAGCTACCATGACTTGGTGTAAGAGGGCAAATCTAAAAAGTTTCATTGGATTTTTGAAGGTGTAAGTAAGACTTGGTAATAAACAATGTACTTTAACATATATTGGCCCAGGCTTGAAAATCAATATCCTGTCTGAATTTATTTGGACATTCAAATACATAAACATGAACAGTTTCTGTGAATATAGATTTTATGGTCTCCGCCACTGCAACTCCACACTAGCTCAGAAATTAAAACTTCAGAATAGCAGAAGCAGCTCTGGGAAGAGGAAGACTGGCAATTTAGTGTTTGAAGATTCTGAGCTCCTCCATAGGTTGCACGTTTAACAACCATTCAATTAGACGATTCAAGTACAAGGAAAGGCTTTTGTGCATTTCTGTAGATGCTAAAGCAACTCTTCATGGAGCTAGTGCTCTCACGGTGCATATTTAAGCCAAAAAAAACAAACGATAAAGATGACTGCTACATTTAAGTAACAACTCTTTAACTGAAAGTTGGCTCAGATAAGCAAACAGATGGTAGTGATGCAAACTCTTAGCAGACCTGTTCTATACAATGAAGTGATAGGATGCCCACTAAACACACAAAGGAATTTTCTTAGCTATAATGCTCAGAAAAGGGACAAGTTATAACGGTATAAAAATGACTCAAAGCCTTTTTAAAGGAAACCAAACAAACAAAAAAAGAAACTGAGAACCCCCCAAAACAATCAACTTATTTTAAGTCAGGCTTCATTGCAGCAAAATATGGAACACAGATTTAAGCTAGAAAACACGAGCAAGTTTGACTTGAAAAGTCAGTGTAAGTAATTTTTAAAACATTAGTTTATTAATACTATCCACGACAAATCAGCACATAAATGAGATGAATAAAAGTATTTTAGAGGAGACAATATATTTTATGAAAATATAAAAGCTAACACTACAGTTAGCAAGTCATACTAGAAAAAGGACAGACTTTTTCAAAGGCAAAGTAAGCCTTTCCTCTTTTTAAAGCAGATTTATACATCACAATCTTTCTTCCGTTATTTGGACAGTGGTTGGTGAGCATCTGTGATGTCTCAGTCCTTGGAATCTCTAGGCACTGAAACAAAGCCCCAGAAAAAAAGGTAAAAGGAGCTTGTGTCAGGATTTTGACAGTTGTTCTACTTGGCAAGGACTCCAGTATCAAAAATAGAATGCTCCTGAGTAGTCTCCACTCCCTATGCTTCCCTCAGAAAAAAAAAAAAAGACTTGCAGAGTAAGAGCCTCCAGCAAAACAAAATTCACCTCATATGTCTCATTTCCAAGTAATTATTCATAAATTAGTTCTTTCAAACGAAGAAGAAAACAGAGTTTAGCAGTTTTCAGGTTTGAATCAATTTTTTATGTTAAGAAGTTAAAATCTTCTATCTTCTTTTCAGCAATTTTGAGTTGTCTTTCATTTCTCCAGTCTTCGGTTCCTCATGTGAGAGGTAATTGAAGTGAAGAGGACCATAAATCTTGCTCCTTGGTAACAGGAAGTAATGTCTCACCTAACTAAAGTAGCCTCACCAACAAAGATACTGCAGAAAAAAAAAATCCTTGCCCAACCTGAGATGTTAAACAGTTGAGTGACCAATACTTCAGGTCAACAGAACTGTAAACCACATTTCTAAAGAGGAAAAATCAGTGATACATTAGAAGTGCTACTAATAGCATTCTGGCTTCTAAGTCTGACAAGCTAGACTCTAACTGGGAGTTCTTCAAATGTCTAGTTACTTCGTAAGAATTTCAATAGAAGGAGCCATCCCCACAATGCAGTCTGTGCTGTTAGTGACTATTCTCAAACACAAGGTTTGAAATGGTGTTCTAGCAAAACAATTTGCAAGAGCACAAAGAGTAAGTCTTGAAATGGCTTTTTAATGCAGATTATTAATGTTTTAGAATCTAAGGTCTAAAATAGGATCTTATGATCCACTAATGCCAAATAATTCAGGCCAAGTATAAGTAGGTACATAAACTGGAGCAGGTGTACAGAAAGTGTACTCCATGCTTGAAGATACAAAGTATTTTAAAACTGAGAAGAGGCTCTAGTTCCAGGGTGGGTGGAAAAAGGGAAAAAACCCCAAATTTAAATTTACTAAACCAACCACACTCAGGCATAGAGGCAATGAAGTGGTGGAGCGTTCTTAGAGTGACAGTACTTTCTCCCTTTGTCAAATTCCTACCAAGTCCCTTCTCATTACATGAAGCAGTCAGGACTCCACTGTCAAAAAATCACTGCTGAAGAAGTCTGAATGGGGTTCTCTTCTCTCTTCAAGCTGTTACAGGGACAAGTTCCATGTGATTTGTCAGCTTCCTCTGTTAACATCAAGGAAGTCCTGAGCACCCTTAACGCTGTGAAAATAATCAACCTGTGGCAAGAGATCACATTGCTGGTGGAAGCATTAGCAACTTTCACACAGGTGGTCCTAACCAGAGATAGGTATTACCCAGTCTAGACTGGCCATCAGGAAGAAGCCACTTTCACACAGGAAAACTCATATGGTGCCCAATGCAGCAGCTGTCTTAGGAAAAAAACAAAACAAAACAAAACCAAAACACCATCGGAGAAAGTATTAACAATTCAGGCTTTGAAGCTTGAGTATTAAACTTCAGTCTCACTTGAGAACTGAGGGAAAAACATTTCTCCTCCTCCCAGATTTGCTACAAATATCCATGGAACACCAGCATCAAGTGTGCTAGATATAAAACTGATGGAACGCTAGCTGGTCCATAAAGGGTTGCACCAAGTTATCCGTAGCAAAGTAAAAAACTAGCCCAAAGGTTATGGAGATTGGAAGTGCTGGTAAGGCCTTCTTAAAGATGGCAAGAAGCAGAAGTGTAAGGCACAGACCCTGAGAGGAAGAAAACAAAACAAAACATAGGGAGAAATTAGGGAATTCTGACAAGCTAAAGATGACGTAGATAAACATTACAATCACAAAAATATAAGGTATCATTCATGCCTTCCTAAACTAAAGGCTTAAGTGATTGATGTACAGCCAATGAAGATCACAGCTAAAGCCCTCATTTTTTCAATCTGTCCACCAAATAAATGAAAACCCAAAGGAAAACATGTAGCAGTTATGAGTTTGTCCCTGATGAACAGGAGAAACTATCCCCACTAAAATATTAAACAATACTCACAATTAATATGGCTACAAAACATGCTAAAGTTGTATTCCAGTCCCCACTTGCTGTTGCAGAAGCTTTACCAACAAGGACACTGTAGAAAATGAAGTCTCCTAAACCTAGCTTTACTCCTCCTGCAAAAGTGAATATATAGCAGCATTAAGTACCACACAGTCTATTAACATTATATATCAGTAACTGTCACACAATAACACAGATTTACATTAAGTATCAACAAGATTTGCTAATAAGAACATTTTATTTTCAAAACTAGTACCACTCCTGAATCAAGTGATGAAGAAAAAACTTGTGAAACAAGATGGCTTAGAAGCATTACACCACTCAATCAGTTTGTCCTATAATTAGAATTTTTCTATATTCCTAGTCTCCTGGTACATATAAATGCAATATACAAAAAATCAGATATTTGTAATTATATTTTTGGGAGATATTCATTTTCAGTTGTCATGTCATACTCAACAGAATATTGAAGTACAATTCCTTTAAGCTTGCTGAGGAAGAATGAAAACAACTAAGTCCCTTGCAGATGATGTTTTCTTTGACAGTTAGAAACCTATACCCAGGAAAATGCTCCATTCACCTCCCATTTTCCTCCAGAATGCTTACCAAGGCAGTTCTAAAAAGCACTTGTGTGTAATTACAGGGTATTTCCAGAGCCAAAAAACCAGCAAGACTTAGTCCAAGACGTGAGGCTTAGGAAAACTCATCAGTACAATGTCTTATTTTTTAGAATAGTAATTACCACCTTAGCAACAACTCTGGGAGCACAACACTCAATTATTTCTGCAAACAAAATAATAAAGATTTCCTGCAGGCCAGTTCACTTCCAAGTGACATCAGTCCTAGATATTAAGTCAGAGAGGCCAACATCAGGTCACCAGCTGTTTTTACTTGGCCTTTTGTCACCTGATTACAGCCCACCCTCCCCCCTCGAAAAGGAGAACACAAAAAAGGCAACCCTAGTGTCTTTCAGCAGGCCTTCAATATGTGGTCTAGAATAGTGCATTCTCTAAAAGCTCTTAAGCACTGAAACATTCTTTAACTGCTGAAACAGCTGGATGCTTTCAGTGTGACAGAACAACAAGCAAAGGCAAATGTTAACTCCTCCCACACAAGTGAAGTATTCAAATTTTTAATAAGCTAATGCTGGCTGGCAAGTCTGACTAGATCACTGCACATCTGTCATTATTTGCTGTATGAACACAGGAAAAAGATAATTATTAGTCTAGCCAGAAAAGCTGGTTTTAGTTAACCAGTTAACTAACTAAAATAGCCAAATTCCTAGTATATTTGCATATTAATGTTATTTTTCTAAGCTCTAGAAGTGAAAATTGATATGCAACACACTCTCAAACTGGAGTTTTGGGGACAAAGGAAATTCTAAAATCATTCTTAAGGTGTCTGTATTTTTAAACAGAGAAGTACCCAAGAACCAGAGGAAGCAGCTGCACCTGCTAGATATGGCAGCATCACATGGGGAGAGCAGCTTATTAGACAGGCATACTCTACTATTCAGCGCTTTGCAAATCTAATAGCAGTTTACACTCCAACTGGAAATCATGAGTCTGTTAAAACAGGTATCTGAGTATTGATGTCATGTGCTCTACAAAGATACAGCACCTCAAAGATTCTAGAGAAGAATAAGCAAACCCATGACATCCTGCATTTGTTTCTGTCTCCAGTTAGGTTTTACATACTGCTTTTTACAGAGTTGATTACTGTAGTTTAATCTTCAGGCAAAAAAAAGTTAACGATTGCATTTACAGGGCCTAAAATCCAAAAGAGGTGATACACAGCAGGACACTGTGTGAAAAAAGACAGAAGCTAATGTAACTGACTGTATAATGGTCTGAAAGCAGCTTGTGCTACTGTAAGTTTTGCGTCTGTGTATCAAACTGAAGATCAATTTAGCAAATATTACTCACTTCTGCATGAGAAACAAAAGCTACTAAAAAGCAACTCCATGTATTTCTGTGAGGCATGTCAGTATTGATCACGAGCAAAAGCAGCTCTTCAGCTTGCTATTAGCTCACAGCTGCTATCTGTGCAGTTAGGATGACTAAGACTAGCTTCAGACTTACTAAGTCTTTCACTTCATACTCACGTTCTTCAGGGTCTTCACTTGTTTGAGAGTTACTGGGGAGAGCTTGAACTGCAGCACGCGATTCAGGTGTTGACTCAATGGGTCCTATTCTGTTGTCCCTTTGTTGCTGCCAGTCCTGGCTAAAGCCACCATCATCTGCTTCAGCATCTTGATTCCGAGTCTGGTTTGCCAGAGCTCAAATGAAGAATAGCATTTTAAGACCTCCTTCAAAAGTATGCCTTCTAAAACACGACACTCTCTCCACATGTAAGGTCAGGGGAGAATGCAGAAAAAAGAGGTATTCCATAATCTAGCACTAGCACATACCATTACAAGACATTTTCACTTATTTTAAACAATGTGCACTCTGCAGTCACAGAACCTACATGTTGCACTCAAGTTCTAGTATTCAGGACTACTTTGACATAACAGTGGATATTTTGTGATGACCTAATTTAAAGACCGCAACTTAAGGAATAAAATCTTATTTAATGTTTCATTAGTTTTTTTAGTCAACACTGACAGCTTGATTTTCCAACAAAATACAAAACTTCACTGAAAATTACACATACACAGACCCCCCTTTAAGCACATTAAATTCAGAAACTCTGCTCTGCTTTAGTAATACATGTAAACAAACAAACCCCACGTTTTTAAACATAAGCTGCACAGTCAAGAGGGCTAGACACGTTTCTGTTTAATGCAAACGAGTTAGCATAACATCCTGGATCCCAGAAAAATGAATGCAAGAACATTAACTGCACAGTAAGTAAGCAATTTTTTGCTTGTCTCCATGCTTTCATTATTCTACAGCAACCAGGATAGTTAAAAACCTAAACCCCAAATACCCATAAACACGTATTCCCATAAAATTTCAACTATAAAGGCTTGTCAAAGCAAAACTCACCTTGTTTATCATAAGTGGGGTTTTTGGAAGCTTTCCGTTGGGCTTCTGGATCTTTCTCAGCCATGTTCACTAGCCATATCATTGTTGCTATACAAAAAACAACCCAACCAAAAAAACCTCAGCATAGCTAATCATCAGATGTATGCAATTCTGAGATATTCTTGGCATCAATCCATTGTTTTTGGTTTTTTGATACAGCTATCTTCTGCAACAGGCAATTTTACTCCCATTAAAGCACACTAACATCTGGAACACAACCAGTACCCGCCACAACATGCATCTATGAAATTACTTCTATATATGAGGCCCACTATGAAAATCTGAATCAATGATCTCTTTACTTTTTTCCATTAATCAGTTTTTATCTGCAAATACAAAGGTCTATTAAGACAGATACTGAGGTAACCTCACTTCAGAGGCAACATCTGCATCGAAGTTAATTGCTCTCTGTCCTCAGCATCACAAAGAATTCTCCACTCTGGAGGTAATGAAATACTGTCACACTTAGAAGGGGTTTTTAATTCAAGTTTGTGGTTTCTCAGCATTAACCTCTCTCCCCCCAAAAAAGAACAGGCAGCTGTGAGTAGTACCAGTAAAACACAGTAAGAGTTACGGATAAATAAACCCCTCCTCTCCTTTCTCTACTATAACTTGTCCCTGGAATAGCAAATCAGTCTACAGCACCTTTCTTGCTTGCAAACGCAGGCTTTTCTTGAGCACCAGGAACATAATTATTTCTGATAAACCTATTCCACTGTTTATCCATATGATTAGAACTAGCAACAGGGAACTTCAGAAACAGTGGAATTATGTACTAATTGATACATAGGTCACAACAGCCATTTGCATTCAGTAGGTTATTTTTTGCAAATGCAGGAGAAAACATATGAAAAAAGACACACCCTGGAAAAAACAGTTCTGTAAACCAATCACTTCCTGGAAAATTCTCTCTTTCCTCCCAGCAACACACTAAACACTGAAAGCTGATAAATATTTTCTGAAAAAAAGTATTCCCTTTCAATAGGCTTAATTCACAGCCTAATGACATCCTTCTTTGGCCAAAACAAGATGTATTACCATTTTTCCTGTTCACATTTTGTAATAAAACGTCCTGGTTTATATCACATTGATCTTAGCCATATTCCATGTTTTTGAGTCAACACTGAAAGGAGAACTGAGGGCCAAGTGAACAGACTAAGAGTTCCAGCTAACAACCATCATGTTAAAAAAAAAACCCAGAAAAAAAGTAAAACACTTCAGCTGAAAGAATGATTTTAAGTTTAAAGAATTTAACAAAATGTACTTACAGGAGTAAATAAGTGCTGGGAAGAGAGTTTCATTTCTCTCTTGAGCTGTTTCAACTAGCATACGAAGAGGACCTTTGGGACACAGGACAGCAACTAAATCTGAAAGAAGGGTGAACAGATCTTATATCAATGAAGACATAAGAAGGATTTTATATAATACCTGCAGAGATTGGAATAAGATAAAATGCTACCCTGAACACAGACTTCTGAGAGAGCCACTGGCCACAAGTCAGTATCCTACGAGAATACTACTTATATTTTTTAGTTATACAACCTATTTTACATGTTACTGTAATATATATATCCCAATTAACTAAAGATATTATACAACTGCAAATGTATCTGTGTCTCTGTTGACTTGCAAGTTGAAAGTAAGTAATTCATGAAAGCTACTGTTCAACTAACATCCTGGAAATATCCAAGCTTGCTTGCTCTTATCAAAGCTTTTCTTAACCCAAGTTTAATGCTAAAACAAAATTTAAGACAACAGGTAAGTGAGGTTTACATAACTTCTGTGAAGTCAGCATGACTGCCAATTTATTCCCACTTAAAGAGGAAAAAAGAGAATGTGCATATGAACAGGGAAAACAATCAGGTGTACTAAGCATTGTGGGGAAAATGCTGGGTGCTAGCATAGATTTGAGGTCTTTAAAGCATATTTAGCATAAGAAAAGGAGAGCAGCTTTTTGTTGCTTCCCTCAATTCTCGTTTATGGGACAGTATATGAAACCATGTGAACAAGTAAAAATTAACTGAAAAGCAATCATTTACAAAATAGGATGACTATACAGGTTACTCTCACAGATCAAGATCAAAGCACAGCATTAATAAAAACTATCAGATGCTCCATTTGCTTTCGCACCTGAACATTGATGTTACTGAAAATTGCAACTCCACAACTAAGCTCAGCTACTTTTCCCTTGTCTTGCATATGTGGACAGAAAGTTTTAGCATTTCATATAACCTTGGTACCACCTTTTGCAGTTGTCTGCACACTGTATGTCTTTAAATTCATTTGAAACAAAATCTGACAGCAAAAGCTTACTTCTCAGAAGCAGGCACAGTCTGAAAATCACTTGGGGTCTCCTGTGGCCCNCTCAGAAGCTGTATGTTGCACAGAGCAGGCCTCCTGCACCTGAGCTAACTGCCCTAACACCATTGCCGGTACCATTTAAGTGAAGAATTCTTAGTGTGGGGTCACAGGCTTTGAAACTTGCCTTCCGTTTCCTCAAAACAACCATGCTATGGTCTTGGAATATAATCTGAGGAGTTATTTCATTTTGCAGTCGCTGAATGAAGGGTTAATGCTTGGAATCATTAGATTTGTTCCAGTTATACGGAGGGTAGAAGTCGAGGGGGTGGGGATGGGAAGGATTTCTTAATGTTTCTTATGATCCATGAGCATACATACAAGGGATATTTTTCCTCATTCTGAAGAAAGTGTACAGACACTTAAGGAGTACACTGACCCACCAGAGCTATTAACCTCTGCACTTCTCCAACTAGACAGATTCTCAGTCTTTATCGGTGACTCTCAGGGTACACAATCATCACACTTCCAGGCTTCAAAAAAAATTCCAGTTATGAGCACATCTTCACAGATATACTTAGCTCTCATGTTTTAATTATGTCTAAGTAATTGGATTTTAGTCTAGCCTGGGAACTAAATCAGTGTTTAGGACAGAGAGTGATCTTCTTACCGAAAAAGTGTACAGTGCCCTCTAAAGCTTTATAAAAAAACATCTAGGTATCAGTCATCATTCTGAAAAAGTGTAATATCTGATAATTCAAAAGAATTTTTTTTATTTGAAGAATCAAGGAAATAGATGTCACAACTATATCCTTCTAAATGTAAAATGACTTTAAGCAATCAAACTGTGTTTTATCCTTTCTTGCTTCCTTCTCATTATACTATTAGAAACAACACCCTGCTCTGTGTCTATGTCCACAAATTTCAGCAATTTGTAGGTTGTAGGTTGGACAGATATATACCAGTACAGGAGTGTACCCAAACAACAAGCTCCCATATTCTGAACATGCAATAGTTTCCAAGGATTTCTGGAGAAAATGAGAAGCCAAAAGCTCTCCACCTCATAGAAGAAATCAAAATGGCAATACAAGTCTCTTATCTCCTCCTCTCTTGAATTACTTCAATTCTCTTCCCCAAAGAATCTTGAAAAGGCCAGATAAGCCTGAGGGAAGACTGCATCAGACAGTCACACAAAGCCCCGAGCTGCAGGAGATCAATCCTGGTTTAGATCAGGATCTTATTTCTGAAGTCCAGAATCACCTTATCAATACTTTGGATGACATCCCCACACATACACTTTTTTTTTTTAAGGTCTATTCAGAAAAATGGAAAGTCGGGGAATAGCACAAATTCCTACCATTATGCCTGATACTATGCCTTGCGCCAGACCTTACCATACACTGAAATGACAGCCAGGATAAGCCACGCAGTCCATTCAGGAAGGTACTTAATGAACACCAAGGCCATGAGAGCGCTGATCATAATGAGATATGCCTGCTGTAGCCGAAGTGGACCCTTCCAATGAATGCAAATCATTCCCACAACACCGAAGTTCCAGATCATGAGTGCCACCGTAATGTAGTCCATGGCAACGTTATAGGTCTTAAAAACCTCACTGGGGAAAAAAAAGGGGGGAATATGGACTGCTTTAGCTTAAAACACTGCAAACAAGCTATAGATCCTACCTAGCTTCACAGTATTTATTTTTAATTTTCATATTCAATGTAGTGCCACAAATGTAAAATTCTATCACCAAGTGGTAATAATTAACTATTCTTCACAAAGGGGATAATTTTACCAGCATTTGCTTCACATTACTCTTTCACTCTTCTGATTTCCCTTCTCCATCAAAGCAGAAATTGCGGAAAAGGACTACTGCAAAACAAGTTATTTTGATTATGCTTATAATTTTTAAAACTCAGAGTAAGAACCTGAGAGGTTATAATGGATCTTTAAAGGCGTGCAGACAGATCTCTCTCTACTTACCTGCTGCCTGTGGAATGGAAACACTTTCCTAACTTCAAAGTGTTACGATTACTCTATTTTACTCTTTGCCACAAACACTGAAGTAAAAAGCTGCCTTTTTGGATTAAGCTTGTCACTCTGACACACCAAATACTACAAATTAATTAAGACCCTCAGTAAGTGAAACCAAAATGGACAAGTATGTATGTTGTCACCAAGTCACAGGTGATTTTCACAGATCCAGGGAAGAAACTGCTCTGATGGCTTTCTGCAGATTCCACTGCTATGGACTCATTGAGCCACTAAGAACCTTATAATTTGCAGGATACTTTCCTCCAGGAACTTTGTCTTCCATAGTTATTAGCTGGCCTTTCAACATTAACATGATGCCCCTTACTGCCATCAAATATAATTAGTCTACAAACACCCTCCTCATGGAACCTTTGCAAAATGAAGCCAGCACTGCTTTGAGGCAGCAGGGACAGGTAAAGGAAGGCAAAGTGTCAGGAAAGCCTTCAGTCCCTCTGCTCACACATGGTTGTGGAAAAGTGCCAGCTCCAACCCAAACCCAAAGGAAGTGAGCCTGGCAACTTGTCTCCACTCAGCCTGCACTGCACTTGTACTGCACACATTGCCTTGCATTTCAAAAGTCATTAAGATTAGAGAAAACACTGCCCAAAAAAGGCATCATAGATCACTTTTGGCAACAATTAGTGACTGAAGGAACACCATTTTCTCCCCCTAGAGACCAAATTAAGTAAGCTTCTTCAAAGAGAAGTGTATCTGTCATCAGCGGTACAAAAATATACACAGTATAATTTCATGGTGTAATTCTAGTTACAAACCCTAATCAGGTTGCTCACTTTAGAGAATACTGAGTATTATGTAGAACTTTTCTTGATGTCTAGAATAAAGGCAAGCTTCCAAATTCAAAACTAAGAACACTGAGTGTATTTTGGTGAGAGAGTGGATTCTTTTCAGCTGATTCTTTTCTGCCAGCCTCATGCAGTCTTTGCATATACAGCCTACCACCAAAGCCATTATGTACACAACTGCCCTTGAATCATATGGCTACGAAAAATTATGTTATCAGGTATACTAGTAGAATAAGCTACCCTGTGGAAGACGGCTTCTTCTGGTGAACTGTGATGGATGGATTCTGTACAATACACCAGATACACTACAAACTCACAAATCTCTTTTATGTGCACTCTATGAATAGATATATATAATTTTTATTGCAATAGCTTACGCAGTATCAGTCATCTTAAGACTGAAGGGCTAGTTCTAAAATAAACACATACACAAAGTGAAACATGAAAACCATCATGTTAATGCTTACCCCAGATAGATGAATGAGAAAAAGAAAAGCAGCAAAAGAGAAGAAATGATAAGCCAGCCATGGATCACCTGGAAAAAAAGGTAACAAGACAGATTCTCTTTTAGATTTGTTATTTTAAAGGTAATATCTACTTAACAATGCTTTTAAGGTTATTTCCCCTTTTGATTAAAGCAAGAAAATGTCATTCAGTTATCTCTTTCTTCAGTTGTTGCTAAATTCTTATTTAGTCTACATACATTATTGCAATTTAATTTACACTTACGAATTTCATGTTCTTTCTGGTCTTTCAGTAGAGGTTCCTGAAAACTACTGTGTAAACATTTTTAGGCCACTTCTATAGTAGTGACATTATAGCATAGCAGAAGTATCCACCATTAATACTGATGAAAATAATATTGATTTTTGTGCAACTGAAAAGCCTGCTCTGATTCCAAACCATTTTCAGAATACAGTTACACATTTAAATGCAGGAACACAGAAAAACCTTCCATGCTTATCTGCTGGAATTCAGAATTAGCAAGTCATTGATGAAAGACTATATAAGGATTTCAGTATTCTCAATTACCTGTAGGCATAATCCCCAATTTCTATATAAGGGCAGATATACATGCCCAACAATTTAACAAAAAACAGATTAGGGTGATATTCAGCAGGGACACACAGATTTCAACTTGAAAATGACAGGTGATATCAGACTTTGCACTGACAAATTGCAACACATTCTTGTATAGTACTGTGCAAAATTAAAACTTAAGACTGAAGCGCCCTGTAACTCTGATAATCTCTGAACTAAGAATGAAATATATACTTGTCAAATTTCCACCACAGAAACTTACACAAAAAGCCAGACTCAATATTGCAAGACCCAACCAGTAAGAAGCAATAATCCAGAAATTCAAGCTGTGTAACAAATCCTGCTTTGAAGAGAGATGCATAGGGGAAAACTATCTGGTTAAATTAGCTAAATATGTACACCAGAACAAAGTATTCAGAAACTGTTTAGAAATTGTGTTCTCTCTTTGTTGTCTTCTGAAAGATCTTCAGTAGAATGCACCTTATATTTAAAGTATTTTACCAAAGTTAAAAGAAAGACTAAAGGAATCACATTTACATGAGACATCAGAACTTTCTAGTTATTACAGTGTGTAATTTAGTACATTTAGACTAGTATTAAATTTTTCATTAGCATTTTTAAAATTCTCAGCAATTTCCAAAATATTCATTCTCCTCCACGCTGTCTTTTGAAAAAAGTAACCTTCAACCTAATAAAACCTGTCATTTAACTTGCTAGTCTAACAGATTGGCTTTTCATATTTGCTTGTGTATTCTCAAAAAGTGTCTGTGTCATCAGGCTGTCACCACTCATAACTGGAGGTGCACACGAGGTGGGGGTCGATGGGTCCATGCTAAAGCTGGACTGGTAGGTACCTGAAACTGAATCCAACTTTCAAGCAACTTGTAAAGCTACCTATGTATCAAAGTTCTGACCTAACAAGACTAACTTTCTCTGTAAAACTAGCTGAAACCATTTTAAGAAAATGCCAAAGAAAGCTGTGTCACCTCTTTTAATAACAACATGAGTTCTATCTGTATTTCTTATTTGTAGTATAAGCTCAAACTTTCTTAACACTTTAGAAAATAATGTGAATAATATTTCATTCTAGTCAAGAGTAAAATGCTAACATTTTGCATAACTACTGTCAACAATACTGAAGGAGGTAGTTTCAAGATTTGACAGAAGTTGCCATTTTACACATAGATTTTTTTGTTCTCAGTATCTATCTCATCTGCTACAGCATTTTCCAGATCACCAGCCTCTTTCATATAAGTGTTTTTTTCCAAAGTATTTCTTGTAATTTTTGGCCAGTGTTTTCCTAGCAGGGTACCATGACAGGTTTGTTGCCTTCTAATTAAAGAATTTTCACTCCCCATTTGACAACAGCTTGAACAGTAATCGATTGCTGGTACAGAGTTGGCTTTGCCTGCTGCAATTTGAATAAAACCCAAGGATTGTAGAATGTAGAAAAGTAAAATGAGCTACAGCAGCCAGACTGGTTAGACAGACTAAACCAATCAAGAATGCAGAGAATAGTAAAATATGTTCAAAAGAAAAGCCAGTCAAATATCATCACCTTTGAAGGTGCTGTTTCTGGTTAGATTTAGGAGCTAGAATCATGACTCTGCTTAAATTACCATATATAGGAGAAACACAGGAAACTAACAGGAGTACAGCTGAAACAGTATTTACTTTCTTCAAAGTTTTCAGATAAAAATCTTGTGAAGATAAGCAAATCATCACTAGCATGTAGAGGCCTAACATTCTTTCATTATAAATTCTGTTCCCCATAATCTAGACTGCACTCTACATATAGAACTGCATGTAAAATATAACTCAATGGACAGGTAACTACATTTTATAGCATTCTGGTATAGCAGCATAGAAATACTCTGTTAGCAATTCTAAAATTAAGTAATCTATTTAAATCAGCATAAAATATACAGGAAACTTCTGTTGTCTAATCATTCTAATATTTTAGTACAAGCATTATTTTTGTGAGGAGAACATGCAGTGCTTTGTAAGGTCAAGGGGGAAGCCAGAAATGTAAAAACCTTAACAAAAACTTGTTGATGCCCTCAGCACCTTAGAAGAACCAACTGGCTGCCAATGAACCTAACCAAAGAACCTCAGCTATTCGACTCCATTAGAATGAGCAGAATTGGCAATTTAAAAAGAAAACTTTGTCAATTCAGATTTAACACCACACTGTGTGATAGAAGAGAAGGTCCATTCATTAAAAAAACCCACTATTCCAAGCTGTACGCAGATTCAGGCAAAAATAATTTTCCCAGTTACTCCACAGATAAGGGGTTTCACCCACAGTCATGAAGACCAAAACCATTTTCCCCCTCTTGAAAACAAAATAAAGTGGAGTAAAGATTTTTGTCAGTGCATGGATCCCACTGCCTGTTTTACAACTATGAAACAGATTCAAGGTTCTGGCTGCACACTGGGAATCTTTATTAGCCTAAGCCTTGCCAAATGAATCACTAAGACCAAAAGACAACATCTCCCAGGGAGGTGGCATTGAAATTATTTATGATAATGATAATAATAATAATATCATCATTATATGATTGAAGTAGTTCACAAAAGAGCCCTCAAATCTCTGTGTTTGCTATAAGGATATTGCCTGGCATGCACAGCCACACACATCCCCCACAGTGTTGGGAGACATCTGTACTGGGAGCATGGTGGGGAGAGGGAAGCCCTTAAAAAGCCCTTGAAGCCCTGAACAGATTTCAGATTGTAGGACCAGGTTTGCACTTTGTTATTCTTGACCAAAGGAAGATTCTGCTACTAGTACATTTCACAGGAACAGGAAGCAATGCCACCCTAATTCTGACAAAACAGTCAGTAGTGTCAGCACTGAGCATTTGCCTCCTTGCATCATAGAATCATGGAACAGTTACAGCTGGAAGAGACCTTGGAGATCATCAAGTCCAGCCTTTGTCCTAGCCCTATCAACTTATTAAATGATGCCCCCCAACACAACATCTACCCGTCTCTTAAACACCTCCAGGGATGGTGACTCAGCCCCCTCCCTGGGCAGCCTGTTCCAGTGGCTGACAACCCTTTCAGGCAAGAAATTCCTCCTAATGTCTAGCCTGAACCTCCCCTGGCGCAATTTCCATCCATTTGCCCTTGTCTCCACTAGGGAGAACAGACCAGTCCCTGCCTCTCTACAACCTCCCTTCAGGTAGTTATAGAGAGCCATGAGGTCTCTCCTCAACCTTCTCTTTCCAGGCTAAGGAACAGAAGTCACAAAATTGAAACAGTGAATTGAATCACCAGTTCTGTTACTTATGCTCATTCATCCTTGATAATTCTTCATTTCATTCCTTTCTCAATAATCTATAATGACAAACCTAGCACAATTACTCAAGTCAAATATATATATACTCACCTTGTAGCACCTGTATTTGTAAAGAACAACCAGGAGTATGGTCATGACAATGATAACACTGATCATGATAGCTGCATTGAGAATTGAATTCAGGGCTCTCTGCCCTACAGTCTCCGTCTCTTCTGTGAAAGGAGTGTAGATGCTACAACAACAAAGAGTCAACTGAAATAGCACTGAATGTACAGATGTTTCTGATGTGTGAGGCCCACATCAAATAAAATTGCAGTAATCTTTCAATTCAGAGCCAAAAAAACAACAGCTACTTTCTGTTAGGTAAAATTTGAAAGGCAGTATAGCAACATATTAGGCAAACTAATTAAAAAAAGAAAACTTTCTTTAGAAGACTTGCCTTTCCTACATTCTTAGAATACTACTATTTTCTACTTTGTAAAACAAAACCCAGAAGTCCACGTTGTTTGACACCAGTACTCACACACTATGACTCACTAGATCATTACTGCAGCTAGACCTTTGTAAGCATACCATCTAGTGGAGTTACAGTGAAATAATTCTTTGATTAACCATTTCAATAGTGAAAAAGAAATCTGTGTTTTATTGAAATATTTTATAACATACTTATAAGAACATTTCAAAGACAAACATGCTCTGAATCATTTTGTCTAAACACCTTCACAGTGGAACATTTAGACTGATTTGCTGCAGGTTCTGACAGGCTCAGTGTTATTCCTTTGTCCCCCTTCTCTCACATGGGCTTTCAACGAAATTGCCTTTTTTTGGCCATATTAATATTTTTTGGGGGAAAAAAAAATTAATACAGGGAACCTGTCAGGAAAGTTTCTGTAACTACAACAGAAGGGAACTTCATAGAGCTATCCTCCTCTTGCATTTGAGTTTCTTTATTAGACAGCACAGGCAAACCAGAACTTGGCGTATATGTTACTTCATGAGTATGTTTTTTCCTTTTCCAAAATCTTTGTATTCTAGTAGAGTACAACTGACATGACTTTGGCTCAGGATTGAGTTTATTTTATAAACACCACAGGGCATTACAAAGTATTACTAGGATTTGAATCAAACATTAGCAGCCAAGGTATTATCCTTTCTGGTCACCAGACAGATGACAACTGCCAGTAGTACCATGAACACAGAGTCTGGCTTCTGGAAGGAATAAAGCAAAATTATCTTTGGGGTGGCAGAGGCAAAAAGGAAGGTAAGAAAGAGTTCACTGCTTGAATTGGACTCCTGAAGAAACAGAGATTAAAGAAAATTATCTAAGTGAGTCTACTGAAAAGAACCAATCTAAGATTCTATGATGGGGGGAGGGGAGAAGGATACATACAGCTGTCCATCCTTGCGTGTATAAAAGCTGACAGACTTGATGGTTGCAACAACGACCACCATGCAAAGTGTGACAGGGACAAACAACATTATCACATGTTTTGCTCCATATTTCAATGTCAGCTCCTCATCTTCTTCCTCATCCTGTTCCACTACATGCTGAATGTTGTTTTGTGGCTGCCCATTGGTCTCATACTCGGGGTTGTCGTTTCTTCTGCGCTCACTGTTACCATGGCGACGTCTTTCACTGTTGTCATTCTGCAAGACATACAAGACTTTCCTCTACAACTATCCACAACTGCATTCTTGTACAATAAGCTAAAGATGATCTTGAGGGGAAAATGTGTACAGTAATATTCGTTGTTAAGAAAACTTGCTGCAGTAAGGACTTAGTAGTAATTAACTGCATCATGTAGTTATGAAAAGCATGGTAGCACAAGGTTATGTTAGAAGTATTTATATTAAAAGCAGCAGCAGATGAAAGTAGGCTGGTTGCACCTAACAGCCTTTCCTTTAAGCAGAATTGAAAAAGCTGAATACAGACAGACAGTTTTTCCATGGGTCCAAACTACAGTTGATACAACAGTGCATGAAAATAGATTACTCATAGCTTGACAAGAATTAGCTATATCTGTTCCTAGAAATAATGCCAAGCATTTATGACCGTAACTCCATGAAAATCCTAAGAAAATTTCTACTTTCCTTACCATGTTACCGCCACTACAGTGCACTAATTAGAATATATATTAAATGGAGTTTCATGAGGTATTGTGCTCCCACATTTCTAGTAAGAAGGATGACACAGAAATGGTGATCAAACTCAGATAATTCTCAGTCTTCATACTGAGATTTGATCCCAAAGTTTTAGCATGATGATGCTAAGTGTGTAGACTCTTTCTCTCTCCTTTCCAAAGGATACTACTGCCACATCCTTTCACTGATACTGGAGAAATTCCACCACTTGTAAACAAACACAGAAGAGCCTCCTAGCCTCCCTGACAGTGCTACATGAAACATCAAGGCTGTAAATCAAACACAAGGACAGAGCTGAACTTTCAATGGAATTAAGATCAAGCATAAGCAAAAACACAAACTGGGAAGACCACCTACAAGTAAATGATCAGGTCTGTCACTCCTCCTGTTGTCATTAACCTTCTGCCCCTCTCCAAGAAGCCCCATCAGTAAGGGGCCATTCTGCCTTTTAGATGTTGTGTGCGTAAAGAGAGAACGTAACAGGAGAGTGAGCCCTGTTTCACCTTTCTGGACTACAAACAAACAAACAAAACCATTTTATACTAACCAGTCACTCTAAACAAGCCCTAAAATGCAACAGTTTGTAGACATTTTTGTTTTTACTGTATTAGCATGTCCAAAGTCAATGCTGTACTGTTCCCATTCCCTCTAGTAAAAAGGTTTAACATAAGTAAAACAAAGATTCTTGATTCTTTACAAAATCAATGTCAATTCTTCTGAATTACATCCTTTACAAACAGTTCAGTTTGAGTAAGTGCACTAAAGCAGCTTTAGATTCAAATGTACAATGAACTGAAGGAAGATACCTTCTGCAATACCTTTAAAATATCACTCAGTTTTAGTATAATAGCTCTAGACATAAGATAGGACACTGAAAATTATCTAATGTATTTCAGCTCAAGTACTCTTAGGCAGGTATTTTTTTCCTTAAACATGCAATGTTCAGGTGTCATTACCTGCTCTTAATAGCATTTCCAAACATAACTGCTGACTTGTTTCTCATTAACTCACTGCAGTTTTCAATAAATCAATAGTAATTCTGGAGATTCTTTATAGAGAATTTTCCCAGCCCCACCCTCAGAAAAGATAAGATGTTAAGTACACTCTCAGAAACTCATAGTGAGGTTTTCAAAAGCACTGAAGTGATTAAGGAGTACAAGCCCCTGGACTTCGAACTACAAACACTGACACTGCTAAAACCTTGGTTGAAGCTTTACAACTTCCAACTCATGAAAAATTCACTTCTACAAAACATTACAAAGCAACAATACACATCAAAAGCTTTGCCTATTTACTCCTTTGTTGCGGTATCCTTAGGATCAAGCCTAGCAGGTTTTCAAGAACTGTCCTCTAAGAAAATTAATTTTTAAGAAAGGAAACTGAATATAGGGGGAGAAAAAATAATATAAAATTACATTAATTAAGCCATAAAAATTAGCAGGCAATCAGATTTTTAGAATCTGATTTTAACCTTAATTTGAATTTAGTATCATTAACTTGAAGTATGCCCTGAAAAAGATCTTAGGTTTAATGTTATTTCTTAATAAAGGGAAGATTCATTAGAAACCACTTGACATTTTGTGTAAAGTCCTCACATATAATTACTGAAAGTCAGATAAAAATAGGAATAAGGGAGAATGCAAATAAAGAGGTCATGGTTAATTGTTCTGAAATACTGGCTACAACTGAACCTCTTTCTGTACAGATTATAGCTAAAATGCAACACCTTCCATTTTGATAGTTAAAATACTCCATTTCTCTCAGGCTACAAGACGACAACAATAAGCTTACCTGTCAAACTGTCTGGGATGATCATAAGTAACACTACATTGCAAATGGTCAGAGTTTTGGAACACTTCACAGCTAAAGCAGACCTAGTATTAAGGTTTCTGCACACTTGCAGAACATGTTGCTCTCTCTCTGCTGTAACAGCAGTCCTGCATGAGCAAGCACCCCTATCTCAGGCACAGAAATACAAAAAATAATACAAAAATCTACTGCTTTGCAAAGCAAACAGAAAAAAAAAGACCAAGGAAAAGTCTGATTAACTAGCATACTACTACAAAAAGCTGCAAAATCAAACACAGTGAGAAAAGTTAAAAAATTAGACCACTGTGCCATTTTATTCTCTTCACTAGTTAGAAACAAAAACAATCACAAAATGCCCTTACATACTAAATCAGTGCATGAAAACCTGATCAGCATCAAAAGAGTTATAAGAGTTATTCTCTCATTTTCTGTTAAAACTAGAAAAAAGTTGTTCTTGCAGGATACTGAAGAGTAGCTGTAGCTAAATGTGACATGCATGTGACCCACTGCTTAAAAGAACAAAGTGTACTGATATCCTACCTGATCAGTATTAAACAGAGCAGAGGCCATGGACTCTTGGTGAAGTGGAAGCAAAGGAACAGACTCTTCACTTTCCTCATACATAGTTAAAATTGAAAATTCTGAAGCTAAAAAGTCAGTAACACCTGTTATAACACCGTAAGCAAATACAAGTTACGAACTACACGCTTTCAGGTGAATACACAATATCAAAAGCAAATGATAGTGGGGTTTTTTTGCCTATCAGGAATTAGTTAATAGCAAATCCAGAGGAATGCCCCTGAACCAAGAGATAAAAAACTAGCGTATTTGATAAAAAGTTTTTATTTATTAAACCCAGATTTATCTATTTGGAGCAGCGTGCCTTGCCTGAAAACGGGCACAGATTGCATTAGTTCTCATGTACTCTATTTGTTGTTTAAAGGTCATTAAGCAGTGACAGAGGAAGACTGGGCTGAACTCTTGGTGTGTGACCAGAAGAAGAGATGGCAAACTACAGTGTTTAGTGATTTCACATGCTAACTGTTAGCCACAGAAGCTAGATACACATCAGCAGGAAAGGATTTTTTTATGTATGTACAAAACTAAAGCAGGTGTGTAGGTAAAAAACAGCATTACAACTGAGTATGGAAACTACACCTGAAGATACACTTAAACACGGAAAGAAAAAGCACAAGTAATAGTTATTCATCAGTACAGTGCATTAGTGAGAAGTAAATTGAACCATCCATCCCCCATTGATGGGAAGAAGCATCACCAAGTCACCTGTAAGCCTGGTAAACTCACAGCTGATCACTAAGTCCTGCCTTTTTAATCTAGCTGAAGTATACAATAACAGTTAATCTCTCACTTGTTCAAGAGGAAAATAAACCTTTTTCATTCCCTCTGAAGTAAAAGCACAAAGGATGTAGTAGGAAAGTTCCTGCTTTTCTGTTTTTATTAGCTGTTAATATAATTGTTAAGGTCTTACATCAGACTGAATTCTTAATTTTAAAAAAAATTCAAGTATTTTATATTTTTACTTATATAGCAAGATGCTGATTTGAGATAAAAACAGAGTTTTTCAAAATTCTACTTAAACTGCTAGATTGTATAGAAGAGTTAAGAGCAGGGATCAAAATACTCTCTTGATTCACTGCCATAAACATGGCTACAAAGAGCATAGCCTCACAAGAGCATTTCTGGGTCCCCAGGAAACCTGATATTCAAGACCTATAGCATGAACAAAGAACTGAGCATGACAAACCCAAGAGCCTGAGCACCACACCCAAGCAGATCATCTGAACTTGGTTTTACCAAAACGCATGCAATGGGAGTACACTTTTAGCAACATCTCTGGTTGTCTTCCAAGCAACCATATAAAAGTTTATGGTTTCAGTTCTTCCTTCCCCATAAAACCTCAAGAACTCTGAAAGCACCTTGACAATCATTCAAGATGGTGCTGCTCTTCCTGCAGAGGAGTAGTCCTCCAGCAATAGCAACAACAAAACCCAGGCTTCAAGCTCCACCTAGACTAAAATTAACTCTGTCTGAGAACCCTGTGAATCAAGCAGACCAAAGCCAGGCTAGAAGATCAAGAGAGCTCACTAAGTCCTCTAAAGCTCAGTGTTTGACATGGGAGCATCTCACTCCATTTTCTTATTTTTCTTGAGGGCTTGGTCACTCTAACACTACTCTATTAGAACATCAGCTATTTTACAGACTATCTCTTTGGCACTGTTTATCACAGCAACAGTCCAGAGGAAAAAAATACTCCAAACAAACAGATGTCTAGAATTCTGAACTGTATTTTCATCCACACTCATTATTTATCCTGATTTAACTGCTACCAGACAATAAAATTGTTAGTTACATACGGTATTGCTGAGGTGGTTATCAGGGAAGTTTTCTGTCAGCTGTCCATGCTGAAATTGGGGTAAATGCGCAGACAGTTCTGTCATTAGGGCTGTCCTCTGGAAGTCACTTTTTTCCTATACAAAATGAGTCTTTCCTCTTGAGCTGCTGAAAGGAAAAAGATGTGTGAAATACCTTTGTTCTTACATACCCAGGTTCTCCTCACACCATGTTTTAGAGTTCACACAGACCAACAACAACTTTTCTATCTACACCATGCTATCAAACTGTTATCACACCTACTGAGAGGTCATAATAGGGCTTTTCCAACAGAAAAACAACAGAAAAACAAGAGCATCTAATTAGTTCATCAGCCACAGAAATAAGGTAGCAACAAACTAAGCATTCAAAATAGTTCTTCATTCCTTCTTGTGCAATAAACGAGAAGCCCTGCACACTTGCTCAGAGCATAACTTGTATGTTCTTAGCTCAGCAGAGTACAAGTGCCCCAGGTTTGCTTGGTTTCCAATTGATGATAAGATCAAGGGGAATCATCAAGCAAGGATGACTGAGTTACACTTGATTTGGATAGATCTTTTGTGCTGTAATGCTCTAAGAGGGATCTAGAGCTACTGAAGACACCATTTCACCTGAGCCTCAAGAACTAATGTGCATTCACTTCCCCTACTGGTAAGTCTTATGTGTCTGCTAACTGTACATAAACATTCCACACGCTTCTAAGAGTTTTATACATTCTTCCATAAAAAACCCCCACATGCTAATATTTTTCTACGCAAACATGAATAAACCACGTGCTCCACAAGAAAGGAGCATGAAGATATAAAGGGGAAAGAGGAAGAAGGGCCATGTAACTAAGTTTCAGGAAAAAAGTCATTTTAAGAAAAAAAATCAGCAAGCCTAGATAAATTACTGGCATAGTTACACAAAACATAGGGAAGCAAATAAACCACTGCCTCAAGGCTGGAGTGTCAGACTCTACTTCCATCCCAAGTGGTCCTATGCCCACCTTGTGCCAACTCCAGTACTCATCAGTCCTCTTTACTGCAGATTATACATACTAAAATGGAAGAAAACAAATCCAGGAAAAGAAAGCAAAATATTTTCCTGCTGTTTCAGTATACTCAACTAAAGTACAGAGGGATCTCTCTTGAAAAACTCATACAAGGGATAACATTACAAATTAAGGCCTCTCACTTTTGGCACCAGCAAGCCAGCATCTTAAAGAGAGATTTAAGCCTATTTTCATACATACTGAGATGCAGAAGCTGTTCCTGTGCCTAAAAATAAATACATAACATACAAGACTAGTGTGTAGTGCTTACTAACTTCAGCAGGGATGTAGTGTACAATAAAGAGCCATTAGGAAACAACAACAATTTAACATATCTATTGGGAGCACGGAAACTGTTCGGAAAAACAAAGATAGTGTAGTATTTCCTAGAATGGCTCTCTCCCATGTCTGTAATTAAAGTGCACCTAATTCAAAATATAATGAAATATAAGATTAGATGAAAATAAATAGGTGTTCCTCTGCTTGTATTTTTAAAGTTTTTGCTCTAATTCTTTGGTTGGGCTACAGAACATAAACAGTGTTGTTTTAAGGCTTCTGTTGGTAAAAATTCTCAGTGACAGGGCCACCACAGAGGAAAAGGTTGAGTATTTTTATCCAAACGTAGAGTATCAAAATTACATTTTTCACATAGCAGCAAGTCAAAATTTTATTTAAATTGCAGGAGGAAAAAGAAAAAACAAACAAAACGAAAATTGAAATACCAACCCACAAAATCCTATTTAAAGACTAGTGAAGACAACCACAACAAGCTCACCAAACCAAAAACCTGCTACTGAGGAGCAGAAAAAACCTGAAGACAGCGAGGAGTAACAGACAGAAAAGTTGCACTAAAACCTGAATGAGTGCCTTAACAGGCCTCACGCTTAGGGTTTGTTAAAACAATCCTTTTGAGGACTCAAAAGCTCGGAAAATGGATTTAGGACATCTTCCCAAACAATTTTATTTTCTATTTCTAAATAACACTCCCAACTTTGAAATTTAATTTTATGAGTAAATGAAATCTAGGCAGGAACTGTGCTTAAACAGATAAAAATTAAATTTTTACTGGTTTTACCAGAAAGGGGACTCACCAAAAGATTTTCTCTACTGAAGCTGTTAACATTGAAACAGCCTGTCTAAAAAAGTTCTTCCTTGCTTCCTTTGGCTTTCCTTAGTATAGAACAACAGGAGTTACAACTGTAGTTTTCACGCATTCACATTTAGCCTAATAAAGTAGAGGCAACACGCAAGTAAGCTCTATTATGTTTTCCCTGTTCAGAAGAGAACGAAAAACCAATATCGATCAGCTACAGCCACGGCGGCGCGGCCAGTTAACCCCTGCGAAGCCACAGGCAGCAGCAGCAGCAGCCACTGCTTTCCTGCGGAAGCACCAAGCGCCCCGCGGAGCCCGCCCTCAGCCTTGCCCCAGGCCGGAGCTACCTTGCCGCAGCCAGGGCCTCGCTCTCTCCCGGTAGGGGGACGGAGTGCCTCCACCACCGGATCCCAGAAAGGCCTCGAGCGGGGGGAGAGCCCCGCGGCGGTGCGGGGTAAGCTCCCCGGGCCCGGTGCAGCCTGACCGACCGTACCCCACTGGAGCCCACCCGGCCGGGAGAGCGGCCATGCATCCGCCAAGGACCCCTCCGGGCCCGCGGGCGTGTGGCGCAGGGCTCCCGCAAACACCCGACCCGGCTGGCCCGGATTCGGGTGGCACAACTCACCAGCAACTTACCCACCCCGCCACCGCCCCGCGCCTCACACGCTGCACGGNCCACGGCACTGTGCCAGGAGCTGCCGCTCACAGACCGACGTGCACGGCACCCTACCGCGGGTTCCGTTACCGGCTCCTCGACGCCCCGCAGTACCGTAGCCTAGCCTAGCCCCGCCCCGCTCGCTTCCGGCCCGCGCCCCCGCCGCCGACGCGATCTCACTTCCGACGGTGGCTGCTGAGGAACGGCGCAGCCAGCTCAGGGGAGCCGCTGAGCCACCGAACCAAACCTCCAGCACGGCGGCTGAGGGGAGGAACATCCGGTCGGGACAGGAGCCCGCCGGCACGCTTCTGGAAACAGGCTGTAAGGGTTGCCTTAGAGTCAAGGCATGAAATACAGACAAGGGAGTGGTGACTAAGGAAAAAGGCACAGAAGGTGAGCAGCTTTGGTGGTGATCCGTGAAACTTCAGCCGAGCGCAGCCTTGCAAGGGAAATTTTCTATGCCCTGCTGAACGTGGTAGGAGATGTTACCCGTGGTGAGAGGGGCGAAAATACACTTCTTGATTCTGATGTCAAGTCATACATAAGGTAGTAACCCTGCTTTAAAATGGTCCCACAAAAAAAGCATTATGAAAATAACTTGAAGGGATCTTTGCATTTCAAAATTAAACTTGAAAGTACTTAAGTATTCAAACTCAACCTAAAGTTAGTGTGGTATCTTTCCAGCTCCTCTAGTAGAACTGTAACTCATTTGTGGAAGAAATAAACATAATTTCAAACTTTAAATTTACCTTTTTGCTATCCATGGCATCTGAAGAGTTTCAATTCCTTTTTGAAAGTGCACTAAGAAATGCTGACACATGGAATCATTCAAAAATCTGAAGGACCATGTAATTCTGCATGTTGAAAGCAGACATACTGCACTGTTTCACTATGCTACAGAAAGCTCAATGGGAAAATGAAGTAGTACAGAAATATTGCACATAGTAAGTGGGTTTACACAAGCATTTTGACACAAATACTGAGTTTCAGTAGGTCTTAAATGCACTGCATATGCATACAAGAGGCCATTTTTAGACTGAAAGTGTTGCCTAACCATTAGCCAAATAAAACTATTTGTTATTTTAGGAGAAAAAACCCCACAAAACCCAACAAACAAAAAAAAGCCGGTCCTGGATATAAAGCTGTACTATGCTAGTCTCTATTTGAATCATTGATACCACAGAATGACAGAATAATTAAGATTGGAAGAAACCTCTAAGATCATCAAGTCCAACCATACCTTTCACTAACAAACCACTAAACCATGTCCCTAAGTAGAGCATCTATATGTTTCTTCAACACCTCCAGGGACAGTGAGTCCACCACCTCCCTGGGCAGCCTATTCCAAGACCTAACAACCCTTTCAGTAAAGAAATTCCACCTTATATCCAATCTAAACCTCCCTGGTGCAACTTAAGGCCATTTCCTCTTGTCCTCTCACTGTTAACCCTGGAGATCTACCCCCATCTCACTACAACCTCATTTCAGGCAGTTGTAGAGAGTGGTAAGTTCCCTCCCGAGTCTCCTCCAGACTAAACAAACCCAGTTCCCATAGCTGCTCTTTATAAGACTTACTATGATGAAATGCCCATTAGCAATACCTTACGCTGCTCACACTGCAGGGCTGTGTGCTCATGTGTAAGTCTAAATGTATCGCATCCAATGTTCCTACAGAAAAATGTAGGGAAGAGGAAAATGTGTGACCCTATTGGAATATAAAAGCCAAGAGCTTTCAGTTTTAAGCGTATCCACTTTCTGAAATGGCACTCCTGCAAGCAGCTCTCTAGCAACTCCATTTAGTCAAAGCATGAAATGTCTAAAGCTTCCCTCTCAGCAATAGCAAAGCATTCGCAGCAAGAAATAAGAACTCAATGAGAAACTAAACTTACTGCTTCAGGTTCCCCCAGCCCACAATCATCTAGCTAGATTATTATCTTTAGTGCAGGCTCCTGCCTAAAGAAAACACCCAGAATTAGATAGACCAAATCAGTATGTGAACAGGTTACATATTCTAAGGGGAAAAAAAGTCTCTATCAAATTAATGGTAATATATCATTCTTGGTGATGGATCTCACTTGTTCATGGTTTCCCATTCCTTTTCAGTGCATAATAATGCAAACAATGATACTTTGCATTTTGTACTCACATATTCCAAGTAACACTAAATGGCAGGTTAAGCAGAATGATTATTGTAACACAATAATCCTCCCAGCTTGTTGTTGTTGTTGTTGCCTGGGGAGTGGTGGGGTTGCTGGGCATGTTGTGGGGGTATTTGGTCTGGTAATGTTTTTCCTTATGTGGTTGTGAGCTATGCTGGCGATGGCACATGCCTTCAGTAGGGTTTCCCATGCCAGACAGGTCTAAACCGCAAGGTTAGATAATCTATGTCCATGGGTAGGATGTGCTCTTTAGCCTTCTGGCAGTCATCCTAGGAGGACAACTCTTAATTCCAAACCCAGGCAGATGGAGCTCGTTTAGCCCTGGAAGGCCTTCCATCTAAGAGAAGGACACTCTAATTAAACATATGTCCTAAGGACTTCGCTGCCAGCGTCCAAGATTGCTAGGCCCTGACAGATGAACCTTGGGATTAAAGGGTGGGTCCAGCTCTGCGCATGCTGTGTCTCACCTAAAAAATCCATTACGCAGGCTCAAGGGTGCTATCCACTTTGTAAAGCCCTGTAGCGACGGGCGAGGGTTGAAACAGCAGGTGTTA
>VWZO01014728.1:9880-37351 GCA_013396975.1 Bucco capensis
CCTTCTCTCTCTCCTTCTCCTTCTAGCTCTCTCTCTCCTTCTTTTTCTCTCTCCTTCTCTCTCTCTCCTTTCTCTCTCCTCTCTCTCTCCTTCTCTTTCTCTCTCTCCTTTTCTCTCTCTCCTTTTCTCTCTCTCTCCTTTTCTCTCTCTCCTTTTCTCTCTCTCTCCTTTTCTCTCTCTCCTTTTCTCTCTCTCTCCTTTTCTCTCTCTCCTTTTCTCTCTCTCTCCTTTTCTCTCTCTCCTTTTCTCTCTCTCTCCTTTTCTCTCTCTCCTTTTCTCTCTCTCTCCTTTTCTCTCTCTCCTTTTCTCTCTCTCTCCTTTTCTCTCTCTCCTTTTCTCTCTCTCTCCTTTTCTCTCTCTCCTTTTCTCTCTCTCTCCTTTTCTCTCTCTCCTTTTCTCTCTCTCTCCTTTTCTCTCTCTCCTTTTCTCTCTCTCTCCTTTTCTCTCTCTCCTTTTCTCTCTCTCTCCTTTTCTCTCTCTCCTTTTCTCTCTCTCTCCTTTTCTCTCTCTCCTTTTCTCTCTCTCTCCTTTTCTCTCTCTCCTTTTCTCTCTCTCTCCTTTTCTCTCTCTCCTTTTCTCTCTCTCCTTCTCTCTCTCCTCTCTCCTTCTCTCTCTCCTTCTCCTTCTAGCTCTCTCTCCTTCTCTCTCTCTCCTCTCTCTCTCTCTCTCTCTCTCCACCTCCCGTGAAGCAGCTCAGGAGCAGCTCAGTGGCTGCAAGGTGCATGGCAGGTAACTGATGACCAAGAGGTAGCAGCAGCAGGAGGAACAAACAACCTGAGCAACGCTGGGGCTAATGACATGTTTGGAACTCAATTTGTCAGCCACTATTTCCCCCTCTGTTATCCTCTTCAAATCTTCCTTTGTTATGGAGAGAACAGATCCCAGTAATGCAAGATGATTGTGTTTGGAGAAGATCAAAGTGCTGCCTTTTGACCTGGAGATAAAAATGTGTCAGATGAGACCTCTCCAGGCTGGAGATGCTGTGTGGCTTTAATCAGATCTGTCAGCTACAGAAGAAGAGCTAACCTACCTCTCATTTTCACAGCTTATCAAAAGGCACTAAAACACAGCAATAATTATGATAGTTTCTGGCTGCTGGATTTATACCAACCCCAGGGGAGCTCAGTATAATGGATTACTTGCTGATGGGAACTGCTGCAGAAGGTTAGTTAGATGTTTCCTCCTAAAAGCAGAAAGTGGAACTAGAGCTTTGGCATCTTTGCTGTGCATCTGTTGTGGTTTTTAGCTACAGGATCTAACCTGTTGAACCGAAAAGGTGAGAATTCTGGGAAGTATTCTTCATTTTTCCATTAGCAATTGCAAATGAAGTCAGCTGATGTTCAGAGCTGCAGAGCTGCTCCTGAGGATTGCTCCTCTGTCACTGGAGATAAAGAGTGTTTGTCCCCATGGATCTTCACAGCTTTCAAATGAAGAGGATGAGCTGGAATATCACCTGAGGGAAGACTTACTCTTCTAAATCACTGCTTTTATGTCCTTGCAATGACATCTCATTTATTCACCCAGCAAGTTCCAGCTGAACAGGAGGAGGAACTTGTTTGCTTTGAGGGTGCTGGAGCACTGGCCCAGGCTGCCCAGGGAGCTGCTGGAGTCTCCATCTCTTTGGACATTTCTCCAGTGGCAGAAAGAATTTCCAGGCTTAGTGCTTGAAACATTTTTCTCCTCAACTCATGCAGATCATACACATGAGTGGAATTTCTGAAAGTTGAGAAAAAGACCGATTTTGATGGGATTCCTGTTTGTTTCATCATGGCTAGGCTTCACAAATGAAGACCCAGGGAGGGCTCTACCCACGTTCTTTACAAGGGTGATCGCTGAAAAGGCCAATACGAGACACAAAGAGCAGTTGCAAAAGGCACAGCACAAGGACTCCTCAGGAGGTAGAAGCTGCAAGACACGATTCTTTCTACACTGTCTTTTCTCCTCCAGAGTGATCCTGTGTGCCTGCTCCAAACCATCNCCGAGGAGATGAGGCTGCCTAGGGAATTAAACTGTTGGACTGATTTAAGTTCTGAATCACCAATGATGATACGAGGATGATGAAAAACTTCCTGAGGTGCAGGTTGATATAAAACTTCTGTTTTCTTTAAGCTAACTTCCAGCCCAAAAAGCTCAGCAGTGGCTGCAAAGTAGTACGTGAAATGCTGCAGAGCTACTTCTGTCTGGGCAACAAGGGTTCATACCCAGTCCCAAAAGGACACTCTTTGTTCCAAACTCGTTGCCAGCCAGGGAGTTTAGTGCCAATGATTTTCACTCTCAGATCTTCAAGCCTTTGGAGAGGAGAGGAGGGAGGACAGTTCCTCCTGATGGAACTCTGAATTGGGATGTTCAGGCATTGACAAAGCCATCGGTAAAACTCTTCTTCAGCACAGATTATGCTGTAAAAGCAGAAAAAACACTCCAACCAAATCCCTAGCATCATTGATCTGGTGTTGTAATCAGATGACAACTTTGTAATGATCACCATTTGTGGAGATGAAAGAAATGCACTTTTCACTCCTCTGACATTATGTCAATAGCTAACTTCTGATGGCTTGAACCCCTAGATAGCTTTTTTATCTGAAAAACCTTGATTTTGAGAAAGAGAAAGGAAAAGACTTAGGCAGAGTCACTTCTGTCTCTTCTAAATTCTTCTTTGCTTGAGAAAACAGCAACAGAAAATAGTCTTAGACACAGGCTTCAGTGGCATGAGGGTGACAGGTTGATGATTGGACTTGATGATCTCAGAGGTCTTTACCAACCATAATGATTCTGTGATCTTTCAATCTACTGTCTCAAAACTATAGAGGAAGCTTAAAGATGGAGCAGTTGGAATCTCTGACTGGCAGCTCCAACCACAGGAATATAGCTTCTCTGGTCTTTATTTGATTTATATATATATGACTGAAGAATAGGAGAGAGGTTGCGGATGAACTCTCTTGCCATACGTGCTTTGTACAAATGTTTCAGGGTAGCTTACAAGAGGATGCAGCTGGATCAAAGCTAGTGTGAGCAGCAGGAGCAGAGCAGTGATCCTCGTGCTGTGCTCAGCACTGGGGAGGCCACCCCTAGAGTGCTGGGCTCAGCTTTGGGCCCCTCAGGCCAAGCAGGAGCCAGAGGCATTGGAGTGTGTGCAGAGAAGGGCAAGGAGGCTGGGGAGGGCTCTGGAGCACAAGTGTGCTGNTCTCCATCCCTGGAGGTGTTTGAGAAATGTGGAGATGTGGTGCTTCAGCACATGCTCTAGTGAAGGCAGGGGTTGGGTGGTTTGTTTTGGGGGTTGGTTTTGTTTGTTTGTTTGTTGTTTTGTTTGTTTGTTTGTTTTATTGGTTTTTTGTTTTGGTTGGACTTGGTGATCTGAGAGGTCATTTCCAGCCACGAATGTTCTGTGTGTGACAAGAGGCAATGGCCTCAAGTTGCCCCAGGGGAGGTTTAGCTTGGATGTCAGGAGGAATTTCTTGGCTGCAAGGCTTGTTGAGTGTTGTGCCAGGCTGCCCAGGGAGGTGCTGGAGTGCCCATCCCTGCAGGGGTTTCAGAAGCATTGAGCTGCTCTCCTTAGAGCCATGGGTTAGTGTCCTGGGGGGATAGGGATGCTTGGACTGGATGAGCTTAGAGCTCTCTTCCACCCTTCATGATTCTGTGTTTCTGTGATTCTGCAACTCATCAATTCCTGGTCAAAGGTGATAAAGTTCAAGGAGGTGAATACTGAGGATGGCAGAAAAATGTTTTTGATGATTTCTAAGGGTCTGAAGCTGGGCTTCAAGTCATGCAAGTGGGAAAGGCTATTTATGGTCTGTATATTCAGTATAGACCTCATCTGACATTTTATTGCTGTTCTACCTATAAAACTTAGATTATTTAAGAGTGCTCTTGAACTTGCAGTAAAAGCTAATCCCTGCCACACTCCTTCTGTCATGACTCCTCCTTTGTCAATGGGATATTGTCCTTGGCTTCAGCAGAATGTACGTATGTATGGCTAGGCTTTGTGAACGAAGCTCCAGGGAGGGCTCTACCCACACTCCTCATCCGTGCCTTTTCCAAGCGCGCTGATAAAAAGAGGATAGCAGATAGCACCCTCGAGCCTGCACTATGGATTTTTTTAGGTGAGACACAGCATGTGCAGAGCTGGACCCACCCTTTAGTCCTAAGGTTCATCTGCCAGGCCCTAGCAAGCTTGGACGCTGGCAGCCAAGTCCTTAGGATGGAGGTTTAACCTCTTAGCTGGAAGGCCTTACAGGGCTAAACGAGCTCCATCTGCCCAGGTTTGGAATCAGAGTTGTCCTTCTCCTAGGATGACTGCCAGAAGGCTAATGAGCTCATTCTACCCATCCAAGGATTCTAGGAACATGTGTATCACTCCCCACACTTTCCCATGGGCAATGAGTTTAATCAGCAGAATGAAGTGAATAGAGAATGATGAGTTTTGAGCAACCTCAGGTAGTCTGTGTGGGTTCCCCAACCACTGTCTGCAGGCATCGTGTTCTCAGGTCAGCTTTAGCCTCTTCAAAATAGGCTTCCTCTTCCTAAGGAATGTAATCTCTTAGAATTCATTAAGTAAGGCAAACAGAATGAAGCCAACATTTATTATCCTCTAAGACATTTGGCTGTTTAAGGTCATCATATACAGGGTTATTGGAGGGGTGGTAGGAAAACCACAGGATTCAGTTTTGCATGCTGAGGAACAGCAATATTAAAAGCACTGAGAAGAGGAGAGACTCAGTGAGAACCTTGCACAAAGGAATCCAACACAATGCTCTGCTGAAGCCAGCACACAAACATCTTTCATTAACTAAAATGGTTATAGATCTGAAGAAGTGTAACAGCAAGAAAGGTGAAGCTGTGGAAGAATATTCTCTTCTTGCCAGCTGCCACCAGACACTCATTTTCCCCCCAGGCTTAATGGACAGAGGGTGGAGAAAGTAGCTGTTGCAGAGCAAGTCCTTGCAGACATGAAGAGCAGCACAAAGCTAAAGGAATGTTCTGTGCCTCAGCTGTTCTATGGGATTGTGTGTGTTGTAGGGATGCTGAGATGAAATCAGGTAGGGACTGATGCATGAAAACTCCTACAAGGAGAATAACCTCCCTGTGCTTCAGGCATTTAAACTCCCAGGGTGATAATGTGCTTCAAGTAGGCAGCTCCTGTGTCATTCCTGACTGTCACTCAGTCACTAGATGACCATGAGTGGATGTCTTACCATTTATTCCAATGTCTTCTGCAAAGGGAGGTGGTTATCACAGATTGATCACAGAATCATAAAGGTTGGAAAAGACCTTTAAGATCATCAAGTCCAACCATTCACCCACACCACCAGGTCACTATACTATGGCACAAATATAAACTATGGCACTTCCAGGGATGGTGATTCCACCATTGCCCTGGGTAAAATCTGCCAGGGTTTGACAATCCTTTTGGGGAAGAAGTTGTTCCTTTTGTCCAGTCTGACCCTCCCCTGACACAATTTGAAGCTTTTTCCTCTTGTCCTAACACTTGTTCCTTGGGAGATGAGAGAAACTCCCACCCGGCTCCAAGCTCCTTGCAGGGAGTTGCAGAGAGAGCTAAGGTCTCCCCTGGGCCTCCTCTTCTCCACACTAAGCAAGCCCAGTGCCCTCAGCTGCTCCTCAGCACACTTGTGCTCTAGACCCTTCCCCAGCTTCCTTTCCCTTTTCTGGACACACTCCAGCACCTCAATGTCCTTCTTGAAGTGAGGAGCCCAACTAAAGATGCTTCCTACCTGCCACTTTTTCTGTACAGCACCAACTGCAGTCTATCTATATGACTCTGATACCCCTTACCCCCCCAAAAAACCCCAAACCACAAACATATTTTTATGTCCTCCTCATATATATATATATAATTCTATAGGTCAAGCTTTTGAGCCTTGCTTCTGTTAGGAAGTAGTAGATGTTGCCTAACCTGGTAAGAACCTTCTATGGGCAATTCAACCCGCTCAGAAACATCTCTGCCCTTCTCAGCTGGCCTGGAAAGTAAAGAGTAGCAGCAGCTATGTGTTTGCTAGTTGAGATGAATCTTGTTGTGGTTGTTGGCTGTGAGAACCAGTGCAGTTCTGCTTGCTCTTCTCTGATGCAGTCAGACCCAACTCCCTGAGGACACTGCAGAGCATTCATCTGCTGAAGCTGTGACCTTCAGCTTCATCACACTGCCCTCAGGAAATCATCTGCTCAAGTGTCTCAAGTCAGGCAGCTTCCCAAACAGAGGTCACCTGCCTTTGGGAATCCCAAGCTCCTCAGGCTTCCTTTTCATGTTCAGTTCTGTTGGTGGCTCTCTGTAAATCAAAAGCATCTTCTCCTTGATAAAAAAGCAGACAGATAGTGGAGATCTTACTACAGCCAAGCTTGAGAATGAGGTGTTTTTCACCAGTTTTTGCAGAACATTGATGCATTCTACTCAGTTTTGTTTTCCAGGCTCTTCACAGCCTGGAGCACTTTGATATACCATAAAGGATTTGCAAAGTTATTAGCACTACTAATTGTCTGTAAGTGGTGCTTTACACCATAGCCTGGGCCAAAGGGCTCTGTAGTAAACTGGGTGGACTTGGCAAATGGATTAGGCTAGAAACACTTGCAGCATTAAATAATCCTTGGATATTTTAGGGGGGGAAATAGTCCTTAGACCTTTCTAGGGGGTAAAAGAATGGTTTGCATGATTTGTTCCTCCCTGTGTGTGCTGTTCCCTACTGCAGCCTTGCCTTCTTTGTTCCTTTGGGTCTATTCCTGGTTGGACACTCACAATTGTCCTCCCAAGAGATGTGCTCTGGATGCACAAAATAGACTCAGAGAATTGTCAGGGTTAGCAGGGAGCTTCCAGCTCCTCTACCACAAGCCCTGTGCCTGCCATGGGCAGGGACACCTGGCACTAGAGCAGCTTGCTCCCAGCCCCAGCCAGCCTGGCCTGCAACACTGCCAGGGCTGGGGCTACCACCACCTCTCTGGGCAACCTGGCACAGTGGCTCAGCACCCTCCTGGCCAACAACTGCTGCCTAACACCCAACCTCAAGCTGCCCTCCTCTACTTTGCATCCATTCCCCTAGGCCTAGCACTCCCTGACAGCCTAACAAGTCCTTCCCCAGCCCTCTTGGAGCCCCTGCAGAAGCTACAAGGCCACAAGAAGGTCTCCTGGGAGCCTTCTCTTCTCCAGACTCAACAATGCCAACTGTCTCAGCCTGTGCTCAGAGGAGAGGTGCTCCAGCCTCTGAGCATCCTCCTGGCCCTGCTCTGGACACCTTGCAGCACATCCATGGAAGTGAACTCTGGGCTGAATTCACCGCAGAGATTTACTACTGCAAATCCTGGAGCTGAGCTAGGAGCTCCTTTAATTCCATCTGCAGAGGACACAAAACCCTTCCTGCCCTTGGCTTGCACTCCCGCTGCATTCTGCAAGAAAGTTGGGTGAATTTAGGGAATTTCAGTTGCAATTCAGGGCTTTGCTTTGTGTTCATGTCACACGTTGTTTCTGCCACAGTTGCTCTCCTTCCCCCCCTCAGTCAGCAGCACACTAAATAAAAGGAGCTTGTGTGAGATTTGGCTCAGCAGACTCTTCTCTGTCTCTCTGCCAGACACCTTAAAGCTGCAGGAACCCACTGGAGAGCCAGGAGCTGGGGCTGCTCTGCTTCAGACAGCTCTCAGCCCCACCAGGGCCTTGCTTCTCCTAAAGCACATTTTACTCTTAGTGATGCAGTGACAGAGAATGAAATGAGAGATGTCTGCTCAGGGTCACTCTTTGTACACCCAAGAGAGGCTGAGAGAGCTGGGGCTGCTTAGGCTGGAGCAGAGCAGCCTGAGGGGAGAGCTGAGCAATGCTTAGCAATCCTTGCAGGGTGGGGGCAGGAGGCTGGGGCCAGGCTTTGTGCTGGGCTGCCAGGGACAGCACTAGAGGCAATGGGCACAAACTAGCAGCCAGCAAGCTCCAGCTGAACAGCAGCGGGAACTTGTTTGCTCTGAGGGTGCTGGAGCACTGGCCCAGGCTGCCCAGGGAGCTGCTGGAGTCTCCATGTCTGGAGCTATTCCAAAGGCAGCTGGACACATCCTGTGCAAGCTGCTCTAGGTTCTCCTGCTCTGGCAGGGGGGTTGCACTAGATGATCTGCAGAGGTCTCTTCCAACCCCTAACCCTCTGGGATTGTGTGGTGGATTAGATAGCACTACACTGGTTGGAAGGAGCAACCGGTAATGTAGTGGTAGAAGAGTAAAAGTTTATTGGGGTTCAGATACAACTGGGCTGACTAAACCTACATGGTGGAATTAAACTTAGAGATGGGAAGTATTTCTTCCCTGAGAGGGTTATCAGGCATTGGCCCAGGCTGCCCAGGGCAGTGGTGGAATCACCATCCCTGGAGGGCTTCAAAAAACATTTAGATGTGGTACTTAGGAACATGGATTAGTGGCATGGAGGTGCTAGGCTGATGGTTGGACTTGATGATCTTGGGGGTTTTTCCACCCTTAAAGATTCTATGATTCTACAATCACATTGCAATCCATCTTGCCATTCTCCTTGTAGAAAAGACTCCTCTCTTCCTCTTTCCTTTAATGACTGAATTTGGCTTTGCAAGGAGAGGAGCCCTGTGGCAATGGAACAAAAAGATACAGGAGGGTTGGAAGTAGTTTTTGGCTTTCCTACAGAATGTGAAGCCTTGGGCAAAACAATTGGTGCCTGTGCTTTCTTTAAATATATATATATATGTGCAAACACCAACAGCCTTCACAGTGCCTGCTGCTGGCTCTGCTTGTCCCTGAGTGTCTGATGGACAGCAGGCCAGGCACAGACTATCATCATCCCTTCCAGAACCCTCCTCACCCAAGCAAATGGAGTAAAACCCTGCCAAAAGGGAGAGGAAACAACTTCTGAACTCTGTGTTGGAACATGAACCTCTGCAGAGCACTTTGCCTTCACAGTATCACAGTATGTCAGGGGTTGGAAGGGACCTAGGAAGATCATCTAGTGCAACCCCCCTGCCAGAGCAGGAGCACCTAGACCAGCTCACACAGCAATGTGTCCAGGCAGCTCTGCAATGGCTCCAGACAAGGAGACTCCACAGCCTCCTGGGCAGCCTGGGCCAGTGCTCTGGCACCTGAACTGCAAACAAGTTTCTCCTCCTGTTAATACTAAACCTCCTGTGCTCCAACTTGCTCCCATTGCCTCTTGTCCTACCATTGGATGCCATGGAGCAGAGCCTGGCTCTCTCCTCCTCACACTCACCCTTCTCATATTTCTAAGCATTGCTGAGGTCTCCTCTCAGTCTCCTCAAGCCTTCTCCTCAGGCCTGGTGTAAGTAATGGCTGTGATGCTCTCAGCTGGGGGTGGTGCCCAGTGCTCCACCCCTAGAGTGCTGGGCTCAGCTTTGGGCNGTGATTCTGTGATTAAATATTCTCATTGGTTCTGGATTCTTTTCCAGTCCTAAGAGCATTTCTGTGTTGCTGTTTACCAAGCACAATCACTTGGGCTGTTGATGTTAATGAAGGGAATGTGAAGATCTTCCTTTCCTGAAGGTTGTTTACTCTACTCGACCACTTTCCTCCTGCACTAACAAAAGGGAGAACAAATTGCACTTCACTACAGTAATGCAAAGCAAGGAGAGGAGAAAAAAAAGAACTACAATTGTGATTTTGCTCAGAAAAGCCAAACATTCCAAAGGGAATAGATGGCTGGGGAGCAGGAGAATAAACAGGGGATGGAAATCCCTGAGTATTCTGTGTGCGTTATATGCTAGAGTGAAATGCTTGGTGTTAGGCATGTGGATAGGAGTGTTCCTCTTTTGGTAAGGCTGTAAGGGGAACAACACTTCAAACTGAGCTTTGCTGGATGCTAACTGCATTAGTATTCTCTACCCACAGCAGCCTGGGCATCATCAGCTTGGCATGCTAATTAACACTGGCCTTCTCTCTCTCTTCCTTCCCCTTCCCTTGCTCTCCAGTTCAGCTCTCCACCTCTCCCCATGCTCCATTGGTTTAGCTCTTCCCAGCCATGCTGCTGCTGACCCAGGGCAGTGACTGCCACTTTTGATGAACTGTCAGATTAGTTTTGGAAGGCCTGCATATGCTTTTCTGGAGGTAGAATTGAGGGCTAGGATAATCTCCTCAAATTGCTTTCTGTCTGATGCCAACTCTCACTTCTGCTGCTTTCTCTGTCAGCTTGACTTGGCTTGAGGAAAAAAAAGGGTGCCCAGTGAATTGTGAGGTGATGCTGCACCCCAAAAATGGTCAGGGCAACCTCCTCTAGGTGAGCCTGCTCAGACAGGGGAGTTGGACTAGATGATGTCCAACCATTTTATTAAATACAGTATTAAATAATATTTGTATGAAATACAGGATTAAATAATATTTGTGTGAAATACAGGATTAAATAATATTAGTTGTGTTCTGGTTTGGGTTGGTTTTGGGGGTATTTTTTTGGTTGTTGAGGTTTTTTGTGTGTGTGGTCTATATGCAGAATATAAAATTAACAGGGAAATAAAACCCACATGCCCATTTCTTTTTGGCCTTCAAAAGTCTGTAATATTGAGGTCCCTTGAATTAATTTTACAAGGCAATAAGTGGACAGGGTGCCAGCCTCAGCAAGGCTACCTGGCATCACTTTGATGTGACCAATTAGGAAATTGACTGCATGGAAGAGAAAAACTAGGGCTAAAAGTTGAGTTAACTGAGTATTGACAAGGCTTCTGCTTGAGATTGGAAAGCACTTACTCATAGGAGATGTCCTCAGGACTTTACAGGATGCTAAAAGAAAGTTGAGTGAATGCTCTGGCAGGCACAGTCTGACAATCCCTTGTGGTCTCCTGTGGCCCCTGGTGCCATAACTGTGCCCACAGCAGAGGGAGCATTAAACTCATTGCCCACGGGAAAGTGTGGGGAGTGAGACCCATGTTCCTAGAATCCTTGCATGGGTAGGATGAGCTCATTAGCCTTCTGGCAGTCATCCTAGGAGAAGGACAACTCTGATTCCAAACCTGGGCAGATGGAGCTCATTTAGCCCTGGAAGGCCTTCCAGCTAAGAGGTTAAACCTCCATCCTAAGGACTTGGCTGCCAGCGTCCAAGCTTGCTAGGCCCTGGCAGATGAACCTTAGGACTAAAGGGTGGGTCCAGCTCTGCACATGCTGTGTCTCACCTAAAAAATCCATTGCTCAGTCTCAAGGGTGCTATCTGCTATCCTCTTTTTATCAGTGTGCTTNTTTGAGACTAGAGAGAAGGAGAAAATGTTTTTCCACTGAGGGTGGTGAGAGCCTGTCCCAGGTTGCTCAAGGAGGTGGGAGATGTCCCATCCCTGGAGCCATCCCAGGTCAGGTTGTTTGGGCTGTGAGCAACCTGCTCTGGTTGGAGATGTCCCTGCTGCCTGCAGAAAATTGGACTAGATGACCTCTGGTGATCCCTTCCAACCTTAAACCACCCTGTCTGAAATAGTTTGTGTTCCACCATAAGACACAAGCATAGGCTGACACTTGATTGTCTTATTAGAGCAGATTCAAGGTAAAATCTGTCAACCTGTATCTGGTTTGCTGTTGAGTTATGGCTTGCTGGGCTGGTTCTCACTGCAACAAACTATAATGAATGCTTATTCCTACTTCTCATTTTGTATGGAACATGCAAATGCCTGGAAAGACTTCATTTTAATTCTTAATTTTAAATAGCATTCTGCATAAAGTTTCCTTTGGTTCATTTGGGGGAAAACATGGCTGACCTAAATAGGAAAAAAAAAAGAAACTACCTTTGATCTTGCAGAGATGAAACTGTTAGCGAAATTAATCACTGAAAAATGAACATGTGTGGCACCTCTCCAGAGGACAAAATCTATCACAGAATCAAAGCAGCTCAGTGCAGAAGAAACCAACTTCCCACCATGCTTTTAAACAAAATGATTAGGATTTTTAAGAAGGAATGGACAGGAGATGACTGACCACAGAATCACAGAATCACAGAACATTCATGGCTGGAAATGACCTCTCAGATCACTGAGTCCAACAAAAAAAAAACTACCCAAAAAACCACCAACCCCCCCCCCAAAAAAATAAACAAAACCAAACCACCCAAGCCCTGCCCTCACTAGAGCACGTCCTGGAGCACCACATCTCCATGTTTCTTAAACACCTCCAGGGATGGAGACTCAAGCACCTCCCTGGCAAGGCTGTGCCAGTGTCTCACCACTCTNGTCCTGTCCCTGCTAACCCTGCACAAGAGCCCTACCCCCATGTCACTGCATGCTCCTTGCAGGGAGTTGCAGAGAGAGCTAAGGTCTGCCCTGAGCCTCCTCTTGTCCACACTAAGCAAGCCCAGTGCCCTCAGCTGCTCCTCAGCACACTTGTGCTCCAGAGCCCTCCCCAGCCTCCTTGCCCTTCTCTGCACACACTGCAATGCCTCTGGCTCCTGCTTGGCCTGAGGGGCCCAAAGCTGAGCCCAGCACTCTAGGGGTGGCCTCCCCAGTGCTGAGCACAGCACGAGGAGCACTGCTCTGCTCCTGCTGCTCCCCCTATTTTGATACAATACTCTAATAGATGAAAACTCTATTTTGCATTGTGCTGCTCCTCAGTCTCATGTGCTAAGTGAATCTGAAGTGGGTCAGCCCTCGCTGGTGCTACCTGGGAATAGTTCCATGCTCCTGAGAGGCTGAGACATTCCTCTTGGAGGGCAGCTCTGCAGTGGCAGCTGAGGGGGAGATGTCATCCTCTGTCACTCAGGAGCCTTTCTGCTAGGCAGTGCCCTGCTTTGCCATGCCATTTGGGTGGAGGAAAGAGGGGAAAATAGAAGCTTACAGAGGCAGCCTGAAATACATGGCCTGATTTTGACAGAATGGGCAAGTGCTTAGCATTGATTGGATTTGCTGTTTGCTCAGCACTTTGGAGAAGCTGAGTTCCTTACTACAATCCTAAATGCTAAGTCAGAAACACTCATTGTATTAAAATACTACTTTTCCCCCCAAGAATCTCTCTGCATATCAGTTCTCCCTCCTGTGAATAAGAACAATGTATTCTTTCCACCCTCTTGTCTCTATCTCTTCCATTTAAATGTCAGGTTATCCAGAGGTCATTTATTACCATCTACACCATGGACTTGGACTCCAAAGAGGTTCTCTATGAGGTTCTTTAATGTAATTAGCAATGGTCAGTCTGATTTCAGCCATAAAATATGTGTAATGCTGCCCATGGAAGGGTGAATCAATTAGGATTCACTGAATGTATCACAGAGCTTGTTCAGGGAGAAGCATGCTGGAAATACCAAGTCTTATTTATGACTTCTTTAGGGAAAGTGCTCCTAATAACTTGTGATTGTGGTTCCAATTTACAGGATTTGTAGATGAACTCCAATTCCCTCAGAGACAGCTTGACCTCAATTTCCATGTATTGACAGTGGGGCTGGCTGGCTCCCCCTCCTAAGGCATTGTGGTGTGAAAAGGGAGATTACATTCAAGCAGGAATCAACATTATTGCTTCTTTCTCTAGCCTGTACCTGGCTTATAACAAAACTGAAAGGAGATTTGATATTAGGATGTAGCTTATTGTCCTAGTTGGAGTCACAATAAGCTATTCCATGCCATATTCAATCCTCGAGGCTTTGATATTGAGCATGGGTCTTGGGCTCTCTTGCATGAAGCCTAAGACCCAAGCAATAAAGGTGCTTAATTCAGCTAATTAGCACCTAATTATCAACTAGTATATGTAAGGAGAGGTCTGGGTTTCTACCCTTTTAGAAGGTTGACTACCTGAGCCATGTGAACATCATCAACCCAGCTCTGCTCCTCCAGGACTCTCCCTGTTCTGCCTTCCATCTTGCATAACTGAGCACCCTGAGCCCTGTGAGGATCAACAGCCCAGCTCTGTTCCTCCAGGACTCTCTCTGTTCTGCCTTCCATCTCAATTNTCTTCCAGCTCCAAGCTCCTTCCTTTGCTTGTGTTTGGTAGTGCACAGGTGGCACATGAAGATCAACTTTTCTTTCTTTGACATTTATAATTGCAGGTTCCATCTAGAACTCTAGAATCTAGAGAAGGATGCATTAGGACCTGATAGAGCAACCCTCAGCCTGGCACTGCTGAGCTTATTTACTCCATATAAAGGTAATTAGAGCACAGTATCCCAGTATGTCAGGGGTTGGAAGGGACCTAGAAAGATCATCTAGTGCAACCCCCCTGCCAGAGCAGGAGCACCTAGACCAGCTCACACAGCAATGTGTCCAGGCAGCTCTGCAATGGCTCCAGACAAGGAGACTCCACAGCCTCCTGGGCAGCCTGGGCCAGTGCTCTGGCACCTGAACTGCAAACAAGTTTCTCCTCAGCTTAATACTAAACCTCCTGTGCTCCAACTTGCTCCCATTCCCTCTTGTCCTACCATTGGATGCTATGGAGCAGAGCCTGGCTCTCTCCTCCTCACACTCACCCTTCACATATTTCTAAGCATTAATGAGGTCAATCTCTACACTTAAGAATGTATTGGAGAGGTAGATTTCCTTTACTACTAGTAGAAGTCTAGAAATCTGCCTTAGGACTCAAAGCCATTCCAAGCTTCTAGACTAGGGAATTGGGCTCATGGCTCTTCATTAGGATGCAGAAGAGGAGAAGTGGAGTCTGACCTTTGTGGTAGAACATCCTTTTGTGTTGTTGTGTGTCTGGCTTGGAGAACATCTTGCTGTTGGCTGCACACCATGTCAGGATGGTTGAGTTCCTTTCAGCTGCAGAGCTTTGGGCAAAGGCTCTCCCTCTGCAGATAATCTGCAATGAGCTGATGCTTTGGTCCTGCCCTGGTTCATCTCTGCAGCTGAGCAGCACCATCCTGTTTCCTAGCTGAGTGACAATGAAATCAGTGAGGAAATGCACTGTTTGTAGGGGGAAATCTCTTGGTTTATGTGCCTGGACATCAGGCAAAAATGGAGAGCTCTGAAAAATGCTGATTTTTATTTTTTTTTAGTTTCTTGGGAATGTATTAGTCAAGTCTCCTGGTCAACAATATCTCATGGAGGAGGAGAGGAGAACTTTTGAGAAGCCAGAGTGACACAGGTATTAGAGTTCTCTACTCTTTAATGGAAATGTCATTTCCAGACATGGAGGTTTTTAAGCAGTCACTAAAGCAAAGTTGTTGTTATCTCTAGCCTGACAGCTCAAAAATACCTTGACAAAATAGTTTCTTTTGAAAAGAAGTGTTCCTCATGGAACATTTTAGCCTTCTTCTCTTGATATTGTCGTGTGACAATGAGTCCATCTCCTGTGTCCCCAGACCAGCATTCTGCCTCCTCCCTGGCAGGCTGCAGGTGTTCAGGATGCTTCAGCTAACTCCAGGCACTCCTTCACCTTTGCTGTTGTTCTTCCAATTAACTGTTTTGCATACTTCAGGAGCTGGAAGAAATGCACCATGAATTCCTCTGCATCTGCTGTTGATCCTAATCCTATTAGCAGCAACAGGATTAGTTCATAAACAAAAGAGCTTTACTAGTCTCTTGTATCTATGCCCTGCTATGGCAATTGAACATGCAGGACATCACTTCTCTACTCTTAGCATCATTTCCAAAGCCTGTGACAGCTGAAATTCACTGCACTGATACACAAATTTGTATGATGTGTATGAAATTCACTGTACTGATCCATAAATTTGTATGATTTGGGAAAAAAACCCTATATAATAATGTAGGAAGCATCATGTCTTGTTAGGATATACATTGCTAAATCACAGAACCCTAGAATGGTTTGGGTTGGAAGGGAACTTAAGGATCCTCAACTTCCAACTCTCTTGCCATGAGCTAGGAGATCTTCCACTAGATCAGGTTGCTCCAAGTCTCATCCAACCTGGATTGAACACTGCTAGGGATGGAGCATCACTGGGCAAGCTGGTCCAGTGTCTCAGCACCCTCTGAGGAAAGAATTTCTTCCTGCTCTCTAATCTAACCCTGGCCTCTTCCAGATGAATTTCCTGCTATGCAATTCCTGGCTATTGTTGCTAAATGTAATTTACAGCCTGTAATCAGATGAGAACACACAAGTTTCTTTAATTTGTCATAGTTCTCTCATCTCTTCTTCCAAGATTGTGTTTGGGAGGCAATAGAGAAAGGAGTAGGGGATAATATATGTGAGCTCTCAGATTTGGGAGCTGAAGGGTAGCAAAGACACATCTTTGCTTTTATAATTATCTCTGCAAAGCTCTGTTGGCAGATTCTCCCTGTAGAACTCCAGCAGATGCCAAGACAACTTTTTTCTCTTGGCATTGCTACACCAGTTCCTCAGATGATATGAGCTAAGCTGACAAAAGCAGCATTTTGTCAGTGGTGCTACATCTCTTGGATTCCATATTTTAGGACCAGAGAGTGTGTGTGTATATATATATTTAATTTCTTTTAGAATCACAGACTTGTGAGGGTTGGCAGGGAACTTCCAGNTCCTGCTGACCAAGGGAGGTCATTTTGTCCTCACCTCTTCCCTTACTGCTGTTCCTTTTGTTCACCTGATGTCTTCTTCATCATTTTCCCCACTCAAGAGAAGAAACAAACAATAAACTAACTCCTTCCCAACTCCAGAGGTTGGCAGGATGCTCCAGCTCACTGTGGATGTTTCCTTTCAGCTGGGTGTAACAGGGCACAGCAATAGTTTATCAGTGTGTGCAGCTTGTCTGAGCCATGCTGCTTCCACATCTGAGCTAGATTGGGTGATCTTTGCTTTCCAAAAAGAGAGAAATACCTTACCAAATAAAAAAAAAGAAAAAGAAAAGAGAGCAAAAGCTGTCACTTGACCTTTTCAGCCTTTGGATTCTCAGTCTGTCTGACTTGGCCAGCTAGGTCTGGGGAGAACAAAAAGCATGAAGAGCAGATGGATTTCTGTAAAGGGCTTGGTGGCAGATGGTGCCTACAGACATTTCCTGACCTCTCCTTGGTCTTCATGGGTGTGGATTTCCCCTTTTGGCAGCACTGATCATACACTGATATTTGGGTGTATAAGTGCATTCCAGATAAGGGATTTCATTGTTAGCAGCAGCAGAAGGAACTCAAGGCCTCTAATATTTGAGGACTCCCAGAGTTCATCTCTGCTCATGGTTTGATCCAATGGAAAGTGACATCAGGAGGAATCTCCTCAGTCTTCTTCATGCCATTTGATTAAATCTGAATTCTTGAACCACCACTTGCTTCTGAGCTCAGTTTCTCTTCAGCACGTGGGATTTGTTCCTTCTGGTAATAATTGTCACTTAGACATTCAAAAGAAGCCTTCTGGCCATACATGTGGAATTGGGAATAAATATTAGCGTTATTTTAAATTATCATTAGCTGCATCATGTTTTGAGAGATGCTTCAGCAAAACCCAAAGCATTCTTAGCACTAAGCACAGGAGCAGGCTTAGAGAACCCAGCTCACTTGAAGGACTAGAGGCAATGGATTAAGATGACATGATGATCTCTTGCCTGCCCTTGGAATTCTTTCCCTGTACCAGTATCACAGAATGTTAGGGGTTGGAAGGGACCTAGAAAGATCATCTAGTGCAACCCCCCTGCCAGAGCAGCATCACCTAGACCAGCTCACACAGCAATGTGTCCAGGCAGCTCTGCAATGGCTCCAGACAAGGAGACTCCACAGGCTCCTGGGCAGCCTGGGCCAGTGCTCTGGCACCTGAACTGCAAACAAGTTTCTCCTCAGCTTAATACTAAACCTCCTGTGGTCCAACTTGCTCCCATTCTGAAAGATTAACTTCTGGTGTTGTACACAGGAACAGAGCTTCAAACACTGGGTCCTACAAGCAGGGGGAAATAATCAGAATCATAAAGTTTGGAAAAGTCCTCTAAGCTTGTTCTAACATCAGTCACAGTGTTTAAATGCAGTCAGGAGTGCACCAGATTGAGAGGAACTGAAAGGCACCAAAAAGCAGAATATAAACATTAAAATCATTTGTTTTCTTTTACTCTGGGGATGACACTTTTATTCTGAGCACTGATCTGTCCTGGCTTGTTCCTGACTTCAATGAAAACAACTTTTTACCTCAGATAGGCAGAGATTGTATCATCCCTGTGCAACACTAGGGCTTAGAGACCTTTAGATCCAGGGAGGGTTCTCCAGGCTGTCTCCAGCCAACCATTCCTTGTTGTATTTCATAGCCATCCACCTCTCCAGACAAACAAAAAACAACTCCTAAGCAGCAACTTGGCCTATTATAACCTAACTACTCCTGCTTCTCATTTTTAATTCATCTTCCTGCCTTGTCTCCAGAAGACAATCCTTCTTCCCAGCCCATGAAACATTCATGAGATGCAGAAGGGTGAGAATAAAAGCAACCCAGGAAAGACTGATTAGAGCAAACCAGGATTTAGTCTAGGATGGAGTTATGTCACTGGGTAGGTCTGCTTCTGCTAAGTCAAGGGAAGTCTAAATCACTTCAAAGGAAAGATTTCAGACAGCAGATTTGCAGCTTTGTGGGAGAAGGTTAGAGCAGCTCCAGTTCCATTTGTAAGGGAAAAAGTGCTGATAGGAATTGCTGAGATGGAGGAGGCACTGGAAGACAACAAATCAACCCAATCATCTCCCTTTTCACTCTATTACCACCTCTGCTGTGCATGTTCTCTCCAAGATCTCTGGCCAAGCAGTGCACCAGATAACTCAGCTCAGTGTGCAGGGCAAGGCAGATTCCTAGCAGGGTTCTGCAGGCTGAAGATCTGAGTTCTGTGAAGTATCACTTCTCTCTGAACAAATCCAATCAACAAATGGCTGACCCACCATCCCTGGATGTGTTTAAGGGTCTTTTAAATGTGATATTGGGGGATATGGTTTAAAGGTGAACTTTGTAGAGTAGGGTTAGTGGTTGGACTCAATGATCCCAAGGGTCTTTTCCAACCTGAATGTCTCTATGATTCTAAATTATGTGTACATGATGTGTACTGACCAGGGGTCAGTGCTGGGGCCAGGACTGTTCAATATATTCATCAGTGACCTGGATGAAGGGGGAGAGTGTTCCCTCAGCAAGCCTGCAGATGATCCCAAGCTTGGAGCAGTGGCTGGCACACCAGGAGCTGTGCTGCCATCCAGAGTGACCTGGACAGGCTAGAGACATGGGCAGGGAGAGACTGAATGACATTTAACAAGGGGAAGTGTAAAGTACTGCATGTGGGAAAGAACAAGCCCATGGATCAGTCCAGACTGGGAACTGATGTGTTGGAGAAGAGCCCTGGGGAAAAAGCTCTCGGAGTGCTGGTGGCTAGGAGGATGCCCATGAGGCAGCAATGTGCCCTTGTGGCCAAGAGGCCAATGGCATCCTAGGATGCATGAAGAGGANTTCCCTTTTCTTTCACCTGTTAATTAAAAGCACTCTGGTGTGGCCTGGGTACTTCAACAGATCTCTTGGAATAAATTGCATTAGGTGTTGTTAGCTCTCAGGGTGTCACTCCAAAATTGACTCTCTCCTCAGCTCTTTGCCACACCATTCAGCAGGAGAGGAGCCAGCTTTTTTCTCCCTTCTTCTCCTGTCTTTATTGCATCAGTATGCACTGTAAAAGCAAAGCTTGCTCATCCTAAGCTCAGGTAATGACACCAAGAGTAATTCCTCTGCAGATGCTTTCAGGCATAGAATCCTAGAATCCTAGAATGGTTTGGGTTGGAAGGGACCTCTGGAGCTCATCTAGTCCAACCCCCCTGCAGTGGCCAGGGACATCCCCAACTAGAGCAGCTTGCCCAGAGCCCTGGCAAGCCTCACCTGGAATGCCTCCAGGGATGGGAACTCAACCACCTCCCTGGGCAACCTGCTCCAGTGTTCCACCACCCTCATGGGGAGCAACTTCTTTCTAATGTCCAGTTTAAATCTACTCTTCTCCAATTGAAAACCATTGCCCCTTGTCCTTTCACTCCAGGCTTTTGCAAACAGGCCCTCTGCAACCTGCTTGGAAGTTCCTTTTAGGCATGGCAAGGAACCTTTCATCTGTCCATGAAAGCATCTCTGAGACCTGCAAAGAGCACCCAGGACGAGTCAGGGAGATGGTAGAGGTGAGAGAGAAAGAAGATGTGCTCAAACTGGCTGAAATTTGAATGTCCTCAGTTAATATTTCTGGCTCCAATCAATGCTGCTATTGTTCACTGCAAGAACATCACAAGCAGGACACTGAGGTGCTGGAGTGTGTGCAGAGAAGGGCAAGGAGGCTGGGGAGGGCTCTGGAGCACAAGTGTGCTGAGCAGCAGCTGAGGGCACTGGGCTTGCTTAGTGTGGACAAGAGGAGGCTCAGGGCAGACCTTAGCTCTCTCTGCAACTCCCTGCAAGAAGCTCGCAGTGACATGGGGGTAGGGCTCTTCTCTCAAGGGACAAGTGCAAGAGGAAACAGCTTCAAGTTGCCCCAGGGGAGGTTTAGATTGGATATTAGTTACAATTTCTTTACAGAAAGAGTTGTTAGGCATTGTCCAACCATCCACCCAACCCCACCATGCTCACCACTAAACCATGGCCCCAAGAACCACAGCTACAGGGTTTGTAAACACTTCCAGGGATGGAGATTCCATCACCTCCCTGGGCAGCCTGGGCCAGTGCCTGAGAACTCTCTGGGGGAAGAAGTTCTGGCAATGAAAATCTATTTATATTGCAAATCTATTTATATTGTTAATGTATTTATGTTGTAAACGTAATTAATGTTGTAAATGTATTTATATTGTATTTAGAGAAATGTATTTATAGAAACTCTGGCAATTGTAAACATATTTATAAAAAATGCATTTATTCTTTACCAATGAGTCTTCCCACAGCTCTAGAAAGTAAATAATTATTATTTCTTTTGAAAAATCAGATTTCCCCTCTGTAACAGTGCAATGAGGAGTTGTCTGTGAATAAAGTAACAGGAGACTGAATAAAAGCATTGCTGTAGGAAGCTACACCCATTCCCTCCATTCCTAGCTGCTCACTTGGAGTCCTCTTCAGCTCAGCACTCCAGCCTCTGAATGGCTTCAGTGAGCTTTCAGCACATGTTCAAGGTAAGCATCTTTCTCTAGGCTTTGCTGAATTGCAGCCCAGATGAGAGCAATATGCAGAACCTTCAGACAAACAGCTGATTTCTCCCAACTCAAGTGCTCCATGAGCACAGGTTTGGAATCTGCAGGGAACAGGAGACTTGTGTAGAGCAAAGTAAAGAATCACAGATTCACAAAGGTTGGAAGAGAGCTCTAAACTCATCCAGTCCAAGCATCCCTAGCCCCCCCAGGACACTAACCCATGGCCATAAGGAGAGCAGCTCAATGCTTCTGAAACCCCTCCAGGGATGGGCACTCCAGCACCTCCCTGGGCAGCCTGGGACAACACTCAACAAGCCTTGCAGCCAAGAAATTCCTCCTCACATCCAATCTACACCTCCCCTGGGACAACGTGAGGCCATTGCCTCTTGTCCTGTCCCTGCTAACCCTGCACAAGAGCCCTACCCCCATGGCACTGCAAGCTCCTTGCAGGGAGTTGCAGAGAGAGCTAAGGTCTCCCCTGAGCCTCCTCTTGTCCGCACTAAGCAAGCCCAGTGCCCTCAGCTGCTCCTCAGCACACTTGTGCTCCAGAGCCCTCCCCAGCCTCCTTGCCCTTCTCTGCACACACTCCAATGCCTCTGGCTCCTGCTTGGCTTGAGGGGCCCAAAGCTGAGCTCAGGAAGAGTTTGGGCTGAGTATGTGTTCCCTTCACTCTGAGAGGGCTGGAAGGTGCCTGTGCAGGATGTCACCTTTGGCTAATTCTTGTGCTAGTGGTAGCACCAAGGAGATGAACTTAAATGTGGTGTTTGATCAATGCCTTCNTCTCAAATAATGCTTTCAGAATGCATATATTCCTGTTCAATGTAGTTAAGCTAGAAGTAAGCAATGACCCAATTTGGCAAGTTGTCCTAATCTTTGATGAGGTTGGAATCCAGATACCCATTTTCTTCAGATCTCTCTCTTGTAGCTCTTAGGCTGATGTAGCTGTTCAGTGAGCTCTGTTTGTTATTAATCCTTCAGGAAGCAGGGCAGTGTGATGGAATAGTTCTCTGAAGGGATGCAAGACACAGCCTTGGAGACTGGGGGATTGATCTGAGGCTGAATTTGAAAGTTCAAAAGAGATTTTTATCATCATTGCTGTTAAAACATAGAAGAACTGAAGACAATTTGGCTAGAAGAGTTGTGTCCTATTTGGAGATTATATGGAGAACATCATGGAGGGTGTTCCAATTCTCCAAAGCTCCAAATCAAGAGGATTTTCTGTCTCATCCAACAAGTTATTCCTCTCCTTTGTTCTGAGATCCTCAGTAATCCAGGATGTATCCTGTCATTTTAACTGTTTGATGGGATGCTTGGAGCCAGGAAACCCTGGAAGTGTTGAGTGTTTTCAACCCCACCACCCCTTTGCTAGGGTTCAAGGTCTTCACTGCTAAGNATGTTGAGTGTTTTGAACCCCACCACCCCTACAATCACACTTGCCTTCTGAAAGTCAGGCATGACACTCTTTTCTTTGCTAGGGTTCAAGGTCTTCACTGCTAAGACAACATTAACCCAGCCAAAATCATAGGTAGCTTGTGCCACTTTCCTTGGAGTAGGGAACATCTCTTGAGGTTCTCTGTCCACAGTCCATGGTTTCCACTCTTAGATGCCTGCACAGCACCAATCCTACCTAACTAGCTTCAAGAGAAGAACCTTGTCCCAGTAGGAGGAAAGGTGAGAACAGAGAAGGGAGGTAACTTGTCAAAAGAAAGCCAGGAATAGAACCCAAATCTCCAGGTTCATCCCACACTGTCTGCTGAAGGATGGGTTTTTACTCTGTGTTTTCTCATACTTTATTTCCTGATGGATTTCTTTCTTTTCTACTTGCTGCAAGTCAGCATTTTTAGGGCATTCCTAACCACAAGTGAATGTTGACTCCAATGGTCATGGATCACATCATTTCTAGCAGTGCATTCTTGGGTTTGTTTTTTTTCCCCCTTCAAGGAATTTGAGGCTGAGCCTAATCTTGAGTCAGTCTCATGGAGTCACTCTCATGGAGCTGCAGAGCTGCCAGGCACACAGGGACCTAGGGGTGCTGAGTGACAGCTGAACAGGAGCCAGCAGTGTGCCCAGGGGGACAAGAAGGCCAAGGGCATCCTGGCCTGGAGCAGGAACANATTTGAGGCTGAGCCTAATTTTCAGTCACTCTCATGCTATGGGAGAACTTAACCCCAACTTATGGACTTCTAGAGCTTGACAAACAGCTGCAGGGGTAGGAACTAGCATTAGAAGTGATGATTGAGGTTCTCCTCTGTGGTAGCTGAAGATGGAAGCACTCAAGATAAAAGAACTTCCTTGGACAGGGATGGGAAGGAGCCACCTACAAAGCTAAGTCTTCTGGGGGGAATGGATCCAAAGTAGAGGAGGGCAGCTTGAGGTTGGCTGTTAGGCAGCAGTTGTTGGCCAGGAGGGTGCTGAGCCACTGTGCCAGGTTGCCCAGAGAGGTGGTGGCAGCCCCAGCCCTGGCAGTGTTGCAGGCCAGGCTGGCTGGGGCTGGGAGCAAGCTGCTCTAGTGCCAGGTGTCCCTGCCCATGGCAGGCACAGGGCTTGGGATAGAGGAGCTGCAAGCTCCCTGCCAACCCTCACAATTCTGTGATTCTATGATACTCACTCTCCACCCTTAGCTGTGTCCTTTGAGTGCTTATCAGAAGAAGCTAGCATGGAGCTTTGTTTCAAGAGCTCTAAACTCAGACCTTGGGTTTTCCTTTCCCCCTCTCTCCCCCACTGCTAATGAATGATGAATAAATCAGCAATTGGAGTGTAATGGCTGCAGCAGCTTCATTAATACACATTAATTCATTAACACAACCTCTGACATTGAGGCTTTAATGTCCTGTGACTTAGTGATGGCAATGTATACATCCAGCTCCTTACCTTCATCTCTTCATGTGCCAAGGGTTTTATTGTTGACAGCTTCTGACCACTGCCACTTGGTTGGGACATTAGAACCAGCACACAATAAACACTTTCTGGGCTCCTGAACCTGTTTCTACACTAGCCAAGTGTTGTCTATTTTAATTCAGCAATTATTATAGGCATGGTGTAACCAAACCCCTGAGGAAGTCTCCTATCCTACCCACAGAGAGGATGGAAGTTGCTCTCTGTGTCTCCTGCAGACAACACAAAAGTGGATTTCCTTTTGCACAATAATTAAAATACCCATAACAAAGCCCAAATCCCTCCTGAAAAAGAATATGAGAGAGAGAAAAATTGATTGGTTCAGGAAGTCAATTGAATTCTCTGTTATAACAGAGGAAATGCAGAACTACTCAATTAATTTCAGATTAATTAGGCCTTTCAGGTAAACATGATGACTGTCATCTGGGCTAACAGAGGTACTGAATCATCAGCTATGGAATCAACTCCTCCTCCTTCTGACAACAAGAACTCATTAGGCATCACAAAGCCCTTTCCACACACCAAAGGTTTTCCACTGACTGGAGACCCACAAGTCCCTGGAGGGGTTCAAAAAACATCTAGATGTGACACTTAGGGCCATGGGTTAATGTCCTGGGGGTGATAGGATGATGGTTGGATTTGATCTTAGAAGTCTATTCCAACCTTGCTGAGTCTGTGAGACTTGTCCTGCTCCATCTCTGGAGATGCCTCCCAATCCCAACCAGTCTGTGACTCTCTGAGAAGTACTAAAACTCCATGGATGATGGCAATCCCATAAGACAAATTCTAGAGATAATGAAGGAACTTCAAGGTGCCTGGGGAAGGGGAAAAGAAGAAAAGCTCTCAAGTAATGTGTCTTGCTTGAATTATTTATGGGGATGCTTGATGGTCTCATTACTGGGTCACACATGACCTCTGGGCACTCTCTTTATCCTTCCAGATTAATAAGTTATTGTGACACAAATAACTTTGGCAATTCCTCCTGCTTTAGTGCCACAGAAATGTGTTCTTTTTTTTCTGCTGAGGGAAAAGGTTGATTTTAACACAAGCAAATGTCCTTTAGAAACAGAAATGATCATTAGACTCAAGAGGCCAATTCTTCATTTGTGCATCCTAGTTTCTGCTTTACAAGAGCAGGGCAAGCTGTGAGGGGTTATCTTAACTGAGGTCCAGGGGTTATCTTAAGTGAGANTTTTCTTATTTATCTTCACAACTCCTCCAAAATGCAGAAATACTTAACAAGGAGGGTATAAACCATCAGTTTCTTGGAAATTACAATCTTTTGGAGTGTCCTAGTTTGAGGCACAAGAAGCTATCCCATGCCATATTCAGGTTATAGTCAGTCCTTGAGGCTTTGATATAGAGCATGGGCCTTGGGCTCTCTTGTATGAGGCCTAAGACCCAAGCAAACAGGTGTGTAATTAAGCTAATTAGCAACTAATCAACAACTAGTACATATAAGGAGAGGACTGGATTTCTACTTGGCTAGAAAGTTGAGTACTTGAGCCCTGTGAGGATCAGCAGGCCAGCTCTGTTCCTCCAGNCAAATGTCCTTTAGAAACAGAAATGATCATTAGACTCAAGAGGCCAATTCTTCATTTGTGCATCCTAGTTTCTGCTTTACAAGAGCAGGGCAAGCTGTGAGGGGTTATCTTAACTGAGGTCCAGGGGTTATCTTAAGTGAGATCCTGTAGATAGTCTCCACAAGATGCCTAAGAGTATTTGCCCATGGAAAAAATTGCTCAGCCAGCTGTAAAATAAGTGCCCTGTCATTTTTAAGGCACTGATTCTTATCCTAACTTCATAAACGAGTATATTTTCTTATTTCAGGCACAGTCTGAAAATCACTTGGGGTCTCCTGTGGCCCCTGGTGCCNGCTCTCTTGTATGAGGCCTAAGACCCAAGCAAACAGGTGTGTAATTAAGCTAATTAGCAGCTAATCAACAACTAGTACATATAAGGAGAGGACTGGGTTTCTACTTAGCTAGAAGGTTGAGTACTTGAGCCCTGTGATGCTCAGCAGCCCAGCTCTGTTCCTCCAGGTCTCTATTCTGCCTTCCATCTCAATCCAAGAGTTCCTGAGTCCTGGCTGCTGCTGGAGTTCTCCTGCTCCAGCATCAGTGGGGAGGGAGTTACTAGGAAGGGGTTTGATTCTGCTATTGCTTGTGTGTGTGTGGCCTGTGACATCCCTGCTTGATAACAGGCACCTCCTCACCCTGAATCCCAGAGCTGGGAAGAAATCTGCTTCCAAGTGCAGTTCCCACTAACAGGGACATGACTTGGAGCTGTAAGCATCTCTTAATGAAGTGTGTAGTCAGTCCTGTGTTGAATCACTGTCCAGCTGAAATGGCCTCTTACTTCTGGTTGTTTTAATTAAATAGCTCTCTGCCTTAAGAGCTTTGGGGAATTACAGATAGGCTTCTGCTCAATCCAGAAATTCATTGGCAATGTTCTGTTTTTCACAGAGTGGTTGAAGTTGGGACCACCAGAGGTCATCTAGTCCAACCTCCTTTCTCTAGCAGGGTCCTCTAGAGTAGAATCATAGAACAGTTACAGCTGGAAGAGACCTTGAAGATCATTGAGTCCAGCCTTTTTCCTAGCCCTATCACCCCACTAAATGATGCTCCCGAACTTTACTCCTAGAGAACATTGCTCAGGAGAGTGTCCAGGTGGGGTTGGAGAATCTCTCTAGAGAAGAAGACTCCTCAACCACTCTGGGAAGCCTGGGCTAGGTCTCTGACACCCTCACAGCAAACAAGTTCTCATGCTTAGGTGAAACTTCCTGTGTTCCTGTTGCCTCACATCCTATTGCTTAACACCATTGAGAAGAGCCTGGGTCCATTCTCTTGCTTCCCTCCCTTCAGATCCTTCTATCCATTGATCAGGTGTCCTCTCAGCCTTCTATTCTCCCTCCAGGAGCTCCATGTGTCTCTTTTCCTCTTTCTCCAGTGCACCACACACCCACCTAACCTGGAGAGTGGTTAAGCTCTCATGGTGTAACCATCCTTTCATTTCAGTGTCCCAAAGGTTGTCAGCAGGAAGCCTCTGAAGTATCTTTTGGCTGTGTCATATTCTGATGTATGAGCCTGCAAACAATTTGTTAGAGGTATAAAGCATGGAATTGGCATTTGGACAGAAGATGAAGGCTTGTGTTTAAGGAGGAGCATGTTCTGGTTGATCTTAGCTTGTGCAATGTCTGTAGAGTTGGGCTGCCTCTTCATCTTTAGGTTGGGTTTGCTCAGCTGGTTAGATGCTTTAAGAGCAATCAGAGCTGAGCTTAGACACTTGTCACTAAGCAGAGAAATTGAGGGATAAAAATAGTTATTAGATGTCTGAGAAATTGAAATGCAACTTTAATTAAAGGAAGAGGAGCTGCATCTTGGGGAAGATGATGTGCTTGTGAGAACATGCCAAAAAACATCTAAGACCTCTCCAGGCTTCTTCCTTTCTTCTTCTCTTTCTTCAGGTGACTTGGACCATGTGGGATGAGCTGCTCTGGAGCACAAGTGTGCTGAGGAGCAGCTGAGGGCACTGGGCTTGCTTAGTGTGGACAAGAGGAGGCTCAGGGCAGACCTTAGCTCTCTCTGCAACTCCCTGCAAGGAGCTTGCAGTGCCATGGGGGTAGGGCTCTTGTGCAGGGTTAGCAGGGACAGG
>VWZO01014728.1:40027-57719 GCA_013396975.1 Bucco capensis
TATATATATATATATATATATAAAATCAGAACTGTTAGTCCTGATCAAAAACTTAATTAGAATCATAGAATCATCTAATTATTTAGGTTGGAGAAGTCCTCTAAGATCATCAAGTCCAACCATTGACCAAACTCCACCATGCCACCAAAGCATGTCAGGAGGAAGATCAGTTCTGCTGGCAGATGAGCAAGAGATGCCATGCCACACCAGGTTCTTAGTGTGGCTAATTGATCCAGGGAACTCTTGGTCAGGCAGCAGGAACCTTTGCCAGTTGGATGAGGATCAACTGAGCACTTAGAACACTTGAGGTGTTTCTGAGCTGTGTGCACAGAGATCTGTACCTAAAGAACCAAACTCCAAAGAGACATTCTCATCCTCCTTTCCTCCAGGAGGTTTTTAGCTCTTAGAGTCACTGATTTAGGCTGCTAAAAGCTTGCCCATTTTTAACTCTCTGGCAGAGGTTCAGATGGTTTAGTCTTCTGTTTTCTCAGATGTGGGTGCTCGGGGTGGCAAGGGGAAGCTCATTTGAATTTCTCTCAGGTTCTGAAGTTTCTAGTGAAATTTCCCTTTACAGAATCACAGGCTTTTTAATGAAAATAAACTGATTTAAAACTTCCAGCTTCTGAGCCTCAATAAGCAGTAGGACAGCTTATGACAATGCTGCTTCAGCTCTTCTAGGATCAAAGGATCCAGGAGAAGAGATTCCCCTGAAAATCCTAAGAGTTCCTTTAGCCATCACTCTCCTCAACTCTGGCAGAGGTTCAACTGGACTCTTCCTGGAGGATTAGCAATCCAAGGTGTAATAACTGCACACTTCAGCTTTTACCTTGATTAGGAATAAATAGGGATGCTAGCTGGAGTGATGCTGACTGGAATGCAGATGTGGCTCAGAGAGAGGTAGATAAAAAGTCCTTTCACCATCATTTATGATAATAGGGTTATGAATCTTGTTTGAGGGAGGTGTATGTGTTCCTGGCCAATTCAGAATGGGAGTGGTGGTTAATTGTGGTATTTTTCTTATGGAAATCAATCCCTGATCCCTAGAGAGCAACAAATTCTGCTAGCAGGACAAACAAACTCAGGTTATTTTATTCAGAAGCTTTAAGATGTTGCAATGTGGCTACAGATATAAGGAATGCATCTTGGCCTGGAGCAAAACTAGTGTGAGCAGCAGAGTAGACAGAAGCCTCAAGAGCTGTGGCTTGTGGAAGGCTGAGCAGGTCTGTACAGTGTGGTCAGAATGGGAAATAGTTCCAAAATATTGATAATAATAACAACTAATTAACACCTAATGGTTAGCTCCTGATGGGCTTTATACAAAGTATTTCCACATCTCTTTGCCATCTTTCTGTTCAACTAGGTGAGAGTTAATTCAAGCCTTAAGAAGCTAGCTGGACAAATAGCAGAATGTGGAAGGCTGTAGGAGCATCCCAGCCTGAATCCCAGCACAAGATCTGTAGCATCCCAGCACAAGATCTGTAGCATCCCAGCACCAGGTCTGTAGCATCCCAGTCTGGATCCCAGCACCAGGTGTGCAGCATCCCAGCCTGGATCCCAGCACCAGGTCTGTAGCATCCCAGCCTGGATCCCAGCACCAGGTCTGTAGCATCCCAGCCTGGATCCCAGCACCAGGTCTGCAGCATCCCAGCCTGGATCCCAGCACCAGGTCTGCAGCATCCCAGCCTGGATCCCAGCACCAGGTCTGTAGCATCCCAGCCTGGATCCCAGCACCAGGTCTGCAGCTGGAGGCTGCTGCAGTCCAGAGCAGCACATGTGGCTTGAGGAGTCACCATTGGGAGTGGGGAGAGCTTGGGGAGGGGAAAAGGAGCTCGGGATGGGAAAAAAAAAATCAGGTGTCAGTAATTCTGCAGCTTCAATCCTGCCTTGTTCACCAAGCTCAGTATTTTGCTGACCAAAAGGTGCTCAGAGGCCAAACAAAAACCCCAAGCTGCTTGCAGTGTGTTTGCACTTGGATTTGATGCATGCAAGGAAAAGCCTTTTGCCTAGCTGATGATCTCTTGGTGCATTTCCTGCTCCCTTTTTAATCTGCAAACATTCCTTACCCTGTTCTGAACACAGGAAAAGAAAACAGTCCAGAATTTGCCAAAGCCAAGCACACAGGTCAGGTGGATTAGGAGAAGCTCAGGTTGCCAGCCAGTCAGAGAAACAGGTGTTTTGTTTAGTGTTTTACACTCTTGGCCACAAAATCCACAATCTAAACATCTCATAAGCTAGGGAAGGTCAAAAGGGGGTCTGGGGATGGCTTGGTGCTGAGCAAGGCAAGGCTGTGTCTTTAATTTGGTCTTTTCTGAAGGGAGAAAGGCTGCCGAGCAATGACAGGCTCGCTTGTTCATGCCTTTCATGTGCGAGCTCTTTTCTCCAGTGGAGGGCACTCAGTGTATCACAAACTCCAACATTAGCACCAACAAGCTGCCGAGCATCCTCCTCGCTCTCTGGAAAGCCTTTCCGAAGGAGACAGGAGCTAGCTGCCTCTCAGCACCGCTACAAAGCACTCCTCAAGCCGAGCGGCTACATGGAGAAGAAACCTTCTCGTACAGAGCTCTGAAGCTGGGCTGTCCCCCAGCCTGGCTGGCAACAAGGAGCTGGGAAGCTGGAGGATGGATTGTTGGGGCTGGCAATGGCAAAAGGCAGCGGAATGAGGAATGCTAGGTACCGGCAGAGAGAGATTTTGTGATTGCTTTTTATTTCTCTCTCTCCCAGAGAAGTTGGTTTACCTCCGGGGTCTTTTCCTTGCTGATTACGACTTAACGCTGATGGTTCTCTGCTGACTTACACAATGGCTCTCAAAGCTTAGAGTCCCTCCCTACCCCTCCACACTTTCCCCCCACCCCCACCCTCCCCCTTTCCCCATCCTTCGTCCTGTCTTCCCCACCCCCAACCCCTTTCCCTCTCCTTTCCCTTCCTCATCCCCCCAAATTCTCGCTTGTCCTCTCTAGGGAACTTTGTGGGGGTTACTGGCAGGCACGCTGGATGCTGGTGATGTGAGTGGCAAGCGGGCTGGGAGATGAAGATGCTGATGCCTTAGGAGGAAAGAGACCCCTCTGGAAAAGAGCAGGAGGCAGAGGGAAAGCAAAAAGAGGAAGGAGAGAGAAGAAAACAGCTGGAGAAAGGAGGAGGAGGNAGTAGACAGAAGCCTCAAGAGCTGTGGCTTGTAAAAGGCTGAGCAGGTCTGTACAGTGTGGTCAGAATGGGAAATAGTTCCAAAATATTGATAATAATAACAACTAATTAACACCTAATGGTTAGCTCCTGATGGGCTTTATACAAAGTATTTCCACATCTCTTTGCCATCTTTCTGTTCAACTAGGTGAGAGTTAATTCAAGCCTTAAGAAGCTAGCTGGACAAATAGCAGAATGTGGAAGGCTGTAGGAGCATCCCAGCCTGAATCCCAGCACAAGATCTGTAGCATCCCAGCACCAGGTCTGTAGCATCCCAGCCTGGATCCCAGCACCAGGTCTGCAGCATCCCAGCCTGGATCCCAGCACCAGGTCTGCAGCATCCCAGCCTGGAACCCAGCACCAGGTCTGTAGCATCCCAGCCTGGATCCCAGCACCAGGTCTGTAGTAACTCAGCCTGGATCCCAGCACCAGGTCTGCAGCATCCCAGCCTGGATCCCAGCACCAGGTCTGTAGCATCCCAGCCTGGATCCCAGCACCAGGTCTGCAGCTGGAGGCTGCTGCAGTCCAGAGCAGCACATGTGGCTTGAGGAGTCACCATTGGGAGTGGGGAGAGCTTGGGGAGGGGAAAAGGAGCTCGGGATGGGAAAAAAAAAATCAGGTGTCAGTAATTCTGCAGCTTCAATCCTGCCTTGTTCACCAAGCTCAGTATTTTGCTGACCAAAAGGTGCTCAGAGGCCAAACAAAAACCCCAAGCTGCTTGCAGTGTGTTTGCACTTGGATTTGATGCATGCAAGGAAAAGCCTTTTGCCTAGCTGATGATCTCTTGGTGCATTTCCTGCTCCCTTTTTAATCTGCAAACATTCCTTACCCTGTTCTGAACACAGGAAAAGAAAACAGTCCAGAATTTGCCAAAGCCAAGCACACAGGTCAGGTGGATTAGGAGAAGCTCAGGTTGCCAGCCAGTCAGAGAAACAGGTGTTTTGTTTAGTGTTTTACACTCTTGGCCACAAAATCCACAATCTAAACATCTCATAAGCTAGGGAAGGTCAAAAGGGGGTCTGGGGATGGCTTGGTGCTGAGCAAGGCAAGGCTGTGTCTTTAATTTGGTCTTTTCTGAAGGGAGAAAGGCTGCCGAGCAATGACAGGCTCGCTTGTTCATGCCTTTCATGTGCGAGCTCTTTTCTCCAGTGGAGGGCACTCAGTGTATCACAAACTCCAACATTAGCACCAACAAGCTGCCGAGCATCCTCCTCGCTCTCTGGAAAGCCTTTCCGAAGGAGACAGGAGCTAGCTGCCTCTCAGCACCGCTACAAAGCACTCCTCAAGCCGAGCGGCTACATGGAGAAGAAACCTTCTCGTACAGAGCTCTGAAGCTGGGCTGTCCCCCAGCCTGGCTGGCAACAAGGAGCTGGGAAGCTGGAGGATGGATTGTTGGGGCTGGCAATGGCAAAAGGCAGCGGAATGAGGAATGCTAGGTACCGGCAGAGAGAGATTTTGTGATTGCTTTTTATTTCTCTCTCTCCCAGAGAAGTTGGTTTACCTCCGGGGTCTTTTCCTTGCTGATTACGACTTAACGCTGATGGTTCTCTGCTGACTTACACAATGGCTCTCAAAGCTTAGAGTCCCTCCCTACCCCTCCACACTTTCCCCCCACCCCCACCCTCCCCCTTTCCCCATCCTTCGTNTTTGTTGATGACAAAAGGATGGGTAAGTGAACTTTGGATGTTTGCTTGTTTGCTAGCACAGCTGCAGCTGGAGGGGATGTTTTTCACTTGGGTTATTAGCTGTTGAAGAAGGGGGGAAGCAGCCTGAAGAGCAGCACTGGGTTCCTTTGCCAGGTGACTCACTGCACTTGCTATTGTATTTTTAGCTCCTCTAGCCCCCCCATAGACACCTTGTCCCCCCTGCAGTGCTCTTAGATGTAATTAAACCTATACATGCATGCAGCCAGGTCAGGACTGTGGGGAGCACGATGGTGTCTGCCCAGCCAGCCAGCCATTCCCAGACCTCCACACCTCCAGAGGAGTACATGGATGGCACCAAATTTCTCCTGGGCTTGGAGATTCCGATGCCATGAGCCCATGGTGGGATTCTTCAGGCTGTCAGGAAGGGCTGGTAACACTTTGCAGGATGTGGGATGCAGAGGTGGATGGATTAGTGGGGGGAGGGAGGGAGGGAGAGAGGGAGGTTGATTTTCTTCTCTAGCTGGTTTAGGAAAGGCTTGTTTGGGTTTTGACAAGCTATCCCTAACACTGCTGCTAGAATTTCAGCAGTCATTTACCAATCTGGTTTGATTTTCTTTTCTTTATAAGTATATAACAGGTTTATTTCCCTCCTTCCTTTCCCCCTCCCACCCCAACCCCCAAGTCTGGAACAGCCAGAACATATTTCTAGCTGCCTGCTACTGGCACCAAGGCAGCAGCAGCAGCAAAAAATAAATGAGGATTGAAATGAAAACCCCTAAGTATGAAAAGGGAAGGCAGGGACACGTTGTCAGGGGCATTTTAGATGAGGACTTCTCTTTTGCAGCTCACCTCCTGGATTCAAATTGAATTAACTAACTGCAGCATGTGACAAATCATCAAGTAATTCCTGATGGAGGAGACGCTGGCCCTCCAAATCTGTCCTGTTGAGGAGAATGCATTGGAATTGAGAACAAGATTGCAACTCTAGCCAAGGAGGCAGCAGCCCTAAAATGATTACAGGTTAAGGAAAGAGTTGTTGGGTTTTCTGAGCACTCCCTCAATCCTTATACCAAGAATGGGGATAATGTGCCTGTCCTCACGTAACAACATTGTTCCTGAGGGATAAACCTGACCTCTCCAGTGCAAAGCCTGAAAATCAGGAGAGCTGTGGAGGAGAGAAGAGAGCTGAACTAGAGATCTACCCCTTTCAACTTTGTTCTGCTGCTCCCAAAGCAGTGTTTATATGTATTTGTGGGTATGGCTTCATAATATATATACAAAATAATACATGCTGAGGTGAGCACAGAGAACTTTAGTATGTGTTAAGGCCAGGATTCATTCTCAGGGAATATGTCTTCTGCCATTATCTTGGCATTGGGGTCCCATGCTAGCATTAGGCTTCTCTCTCTGGTTGAACCTTGTTTTGTGTTGTAGGTACACAAAAATAATGAGCAAACCTACTCCTAGAAAGCAAGCTCAGTGCAAAAAGTGAAAGCCTTTACTTCCCTTCTGATTTAACCCTAAATAGACATTTTCAAGATGGCTCAAACTTCAGGATAAGTAGATTTCCCACTTTTTTTGCAGCAATTTGGGTTTGCAGAGGCTTTTATTAAGGAGCAGGTTTTAGCAGCATGTAAAGAGCAGAAGCTTTGGCTCATTTCCTTCTCCAGCACCATGGAGCATTCAGCAGAGTGACTTGACAAATCTGTTTATTGTTCCAACCTCAGCATCTAGAGATAAGGATATACCAGCTACACTGAGAGATGATGTACAGGAGAAAAGGGAGGAGAGAACAGCCTCTTGGTCCTTCTTGAGGGATCATCAATCACTGAGAAGTAATTGAATAACAAGAAGTAGGAGAGATGGCAAGCCAGAAACTGGAAGGAACAGGCATTTATGCAAGTAAAAGGGTGGGAGGCAGGAGGCAAACAGGTTGTCTTCAAACACCCTGCCTCACTGAAGCACTGTTAGAAACCTCACTGATGTTGGTGATCTGCTGGTGATTGACTGTCCTAGCTTTACAATGCACATTGGGTTGGTTTTTGTTGTGTTTTTCTGTTTACTATTGTAGGTTTCCATTTAATGAAGCAGCTGAGAAACATGAGCGTGGTGCTGTTGGTTCTCCTTCCTCTGGGGCTGGTGGCTGTGCTGGCAGGGGCTCAGCGAGCTTGCCCCAAGAGCTGCAGGTGTGATGGCAAGATTGTCTACTGCGAGTCTCATGCCTTCCGAGACATCCCTCAGAACATCTCTGGTGGCTCCCAAGGCTTATCCTTACGTTACAACAGCATCCAGAAGCTGAAATCCCATCAGTTTGCAGGGCTCAATCAGCTGATCTGGCTTTATCTTGACCACAATTACATCAGCTCCGTGGATGAGGAGGCATTCCAGGGGATCCGCAGGCTGAAGGAATTAATCCTAAGCTCCAACAAAATCACCCAGCTGCACAACAAAACCTTCCACCCTGTCCCCAACCTCCGTAACTTGGACCTCTCCTACAATAAGCTGCAGGTGCTGCAGTCTGAGCAGTTCAAGGGCCTTAGGAAACTCCTGATCCTCCACTTGCGTTCCAACTCCCTGAAGACAGTGCCCATCCGAATCTTCCAGGACTGCCGTAACCTGGACTTCCTGGATTTGGGCTACAACCGCCTGAGGAGCTTATCTCGGAATGCTTTTGCTGGCCTTTTGAAGTTGACAGAGCTCCACTTGGAGCACAACCAGTTTTCTAAGATCAATTTTGCCCACTTCCCACGCCTCTTCAACCTGCGCTCCATCTATCTGCAGTGGAATCGGATCCGCTCCATCAGCCAAGGCTTGACGTGGACATGGAGTTCCTTGCACAACTTGGATTTATCAGGAAATGACCTGACAGGGGTAGAGCCTGGAACTTTCCAGTGCCTCCCCAACCTGCAAAAACTCAACCTGGATTCCAACAAACTCACCAACATCTCTCAGGAGACCATCAATACTTGGATCTCGCTCATCTCCATCACTCTCTCTGGAAATATGTGGGAATGTACTCGAAGCATTTGCCCTCTCTTTACTTGGCTTAAGAATTTCAAGGGGAATAAAGAGAGCACAATGATCTGTGCAGGCCCTAAACACATCCAGGGGGAAAAAGTGAGCGACGCAGTGGAAACCTACAATATCTGTGCTGAAATCCAAGTGGTGGTGACAGAAAGATCCTACCAGGCTCCCAAAACCCCTCAGAGACCTATCTTCATCCCTAAACCTACCGTTTCCAAACTGGAAAGCAATCAACCCACATCAGTCCTGCCAAGTCCTTCTGCAGCCCTCCCAACCCCTGGAGTGGAACCAGAGTATGAGCACGTTTCCTTCCACAAGATCATCGCCGGCAGCGTGGCTCTCTTCCTCTCAGTGGCCATGATCCTCTTGGTGATCTACGTCTCCTGGAAGCGTTACCCAGCCAGCATGAAGCAGCTCCAGCAGCATTCCCTGATGAAGAGGCGTAGGAAAAAGGCCAGGGAGTCTGAGAGGCAAATGAACTCCCCTTTGCAGGAGTATTACGTGGACTACAAGCCAACAAACTCTGAGACCATGGATGTATCGGTTAATGGATCTGGGCCCTGCACCTATACCATCTCTGGCTCCAGGGAATGTGAGGTATGAACCATGAATCCTCCTAAAACCATTTCAGCTGCTGGGAAGGAGAGGTAAATGTTTGAAGCTCTTGAGGGGTCTCTAAATGCTAGAAAGATGAATGATTTTTGGGGGGTTTTAATTGCTTGCTTGCTTGCTTTTGGGGGTTTTACTCAAGATGGAAAGTTACCTCATGAGATAACAACAGGGAAGTGATGGTGATTGTTGGGAATAAGTCAAATTGATATTAAAAAAGCAGAGGAGAGAGATTAAGTTGATGTAAATAACTATGATAAAGATATCTGGAGTGTGATTTTTCTCCTGGTTGCCCTCATATTATTAGCAGGGGCTACAAGAAAGTCTTATTTGTAATGTCTTGGTAGATATTAAGTACCTTTAAAAAACGCATATGGAAACCTCTGTGCTGCAGACTCTGTGTGAGATCTCAAGGGGTTTGTGGCCTGTTTAAAGACAATGCCAAAGATCTCAAGGGGGTTGTGGCCCGTTTAAAGACAATGCCAAAGATCTCAAAGGGGTTGTGGCCTGTTTAAAGACAATGCCAAAGATCTCAAGGGGTTTGTGGCCTGTTTAAAGACAATGCCAAAGTTCTCAAGGGGGTTGTGGCCCGTTTAAAGACAATACCAAAGATCTCAAAGGGGTTGTGGCCTGTTTAAAGACAATGCCAAAGATCTCAAGGGGTTTGTGGCCTGTTTAAAGACAATGCCAAAGATCTCAAGGGGTTTGTGGCCTGTTTAAAAACAATGCCAAAGGTTTTCTGCATCTTCTCTCTGGTTCAGGAGGGAACCAGGGGACTATAGGACTGCAGCCCAACCTTGGGGTTAGGCCCTTGCTCATCACACAAGGTGCCTCACCAGCTCTCCTGAACTTAAGCCTTGGGAAGACCCCAGGTCAAACTGTGTGTAAACCTCTGGGTTGAGAGAAGAGGATTCTGTTGGTTTGGGGTTTTGTTGTTGTTGGTGTTGTTTGTGGGGGGTTTTGTCTGTTTGGTTAGGGCTTTTTGTTTCATTTTAGTGATCAGTGAAGGCTTAGCTTGAGAGCTCTGCTGGAGTGAGTGCTTTCACACACATAAAGCCATCTTCTGCTTTTGACTCAGCAACATGGGGAATACAACCAGCAAAAGCTCTCAGTGCTTTTGTGCAGTTTAGGCATGAAAATACCATCTTGTTCTGATTGCTGTATTGTCAGTGACTCTCTTAGTGTGGACAGAATTGTTTGTGCTTGCTTCTTCCTACCTGGTGAGGAGGTGCAATTGCACCTCAGTGCTTGTTACTCAATCCTGCCCCTGATGTGCTGTGAGGGAAGCATAGTTGAGTTGGCTTCCTTGGTTGAGGATATCCTACCTGAGAATGCTTCCTGTGCCTGCTCAGGTGTGTTCAGACCTGTTTGTGCAAGGTGGGTTTGGCTGTAGTAAGGCTTTGAGCAATGCTTTTGAGAGGCAGTGTAAGGTGTGTTGAAGATGAGCAGAGCTAGGAGCTCTGGGATCCTCTTTGTTTGTAAGTGGTTGTTTTCACTCTCTGACAACAGAGCATCTTGGAGATGTTTCGTGGTTGGCACCTGAAATCCTTAGCTGATTTTTGCATCACTGAGCTAAAGGGAAGGGAAATAAAAAGGGATATGTTTTGGGGTTGTTATCTCTGAGCAGTTTTGTCTTCAGAGAATAAACCAACCTGTCCTAGCCTTGTCATTGCCACCAGGAGCAGGGGAAGGAAGGTGTGGGGGTTATTTTTCCTCTTAGCAGCAGGAGTAGCAAGTAAGTGATGCTAACCAAATGATTTTGGATTTCCACTGGCTGTCACAAAAAGCATTCATGTGACCTGAAAGGCTATCTCCTCTGCATGCTGAAGTTTAACACCCCTGAAGTTTCATTAGCTTGAGTAAAATGCTGTTTAACTGACACCAAGGTGATGTGGAAGACAGCTGGATCTGCACACCTTTATAACTCAAAGCCCATGTCCTGAAACCATAATCTGTGGTGGAATTTGGATCATGATTGTGGTGCACAGAAGATAAGGAATGTGTGGTGATGTTTAGGAGCCTGAAATTGGGATCATTTGGGTTATGGTAGATAAATACAGAGCTGAAGAGTCCTACCAGGTGTGGTAACAGAAGGTCCATGTGGCATAAGTTCTTCCTGCTGCTGTCAGTTGTCACACACAGCATCAAGCACCAGAGGCTCCAGTTCTCCTGCTTTCCAGGTGCTAGTGCAGCAGCAGAACAATTTTATTCCCCTGCTCTGCTCAGGTTAACTGAAGCTGATGCACAACTTTGCAGGGCTCAAGGTGTTTATCCTGTTGTCTGTGAGATGCTTGGTCCTGCTGGAAGTCATTCAGACTGAAGATGATGTGAGTGGTGTTTCTGTGCTAGTTTAGTATGCACTGGCTATGAGTACACAAGGCTTCAGGAGACAGCAGCTTAGGGAAGGCACAAGTAGCAACCATAAGCCCCCACTGAAATCCTATCTCCAGCTTGGATTTCACATTTCTTTGTCTCCATAGCTACAAGGTTCCACTTGTGAGGAGATAGATAGAGATGCTCTGCACAGCCCTTCAAAATGGGGAGGGAACAAACACTCCTTAGAGTCTCTGCAGCAATGGGAAGCTCTAAGATTTGGGGAAGGGAAAATAACACAGATCTCTTTATTTACTAATGAACATTCTCATGGCAAAACTTGTTGTCCAAGTGAGACATAGATCAGGGCAGTGAGTGGCATAAGAACAGCCCTGAGGAAAAAGACTTGGGGTGCTGGTGGATGAGAAGCTCCCCAGGAGCCCTCAGTGTGCACNGCTCTAGTGCCAGGTGTCCCTGCCCATGGCAGGCACAGGGCTTGGGGTAGAGGAGCTGCAAGCTCCCTGCCAACCCTGACAGGTCTGTGATTTCCTGATCCTCCTCTCAGTCTGACTTGCTCAGGCTGAGGGTTCTCCCAGAGAAGGACCACGAGTCTGCTTGTCAGAGTGACATTCATTGCTTACAGTTTGTCCTGTTTTCCAAAGGACTCTCCACTCCCACTTTTCCACCCCACACCTAAGTGCAGTGTAAGCAGAGCAGGTGCCCTCCCAAGTTGGGTGTCTCTCAGGACAGTACTCGTGCCTTAGCTCATTTTACCCTGGGAGGATCCTTGAGCACACTCTGGTGCTGCCAGTGGGATGATATCAGCTCATTTTCCATGTGGGGTGAGCATTGTCTACCCTGGTCACAGTGAGGATTTGGGCTTTAGAAGCATCCAGCTCATCTCATCCATTAACTAATTGTTTTCCATGGCATAACTCACCTTGCAGTAAACACTGAGCTATTGAAGCAGGTTCTGGTTTCCCCAGCAGCCATCAGCTGGTGGCTGTTGGTGCTTTATGCTCAGTGAGGTTTCTAGGCCTAACAAAGCAGCACAGGGACAGGAGAGCTGCCCTGCACTGGGATCTTTATGCTGCAGGTGTGGTTTCTGTGGCTGCTTTTTCATGTCTATGCTTTATGAGTTATTTCATGTGCTAGAAGAAAGAGAGGCAGAGCCAGGCTGGCTGTGCATGGGAACAATTCTCCTGGCATCACTGGGATTGGGATCACTGACACCTGGCCTGGGCTATCCTCTTTAGTCTGTTGGCAAAGGCAGCTCAAAGAACTGGATGCTGATGGGTTTGGCTCCCAGCACCCAGTTAGCAGACTGCTGCTATCTCAGTTTGGTACTTGCTTAGCTTTGTGCCTGTGCATCTTATTCCCTCTTTTCTCTCTCATATTTATTTGTCCATTTGCTGAAGGTCTGGGAGCCATAAAAAGCAATTTCAGAAGCCAAACTCTAATGTTCTCTATTTCATATGTATCACAGAAAATCTCTATACCCAGCACTCTCTGAAGGTGTATGGGGAGAAAGGAGCATTCCTCCCTTCTATTGGAAGGTTATTCATCTCTCTTTCTCAGGCTGGCAGCTACAAAACAACCCACAACCAAGTGAACATCTTGTCTGTGTTAACAGAGCACAGTTGATGTGAAGCCCTTGGAGAGATGACTGACACAGAGCCTGGGAAGTTCCTTTTAACACTTCCACATCTCCATGTCTATCCATAGCCCAGCTCTTGACAAACCAGCCCACCTGCTCCTTTCACAGCCCAGGACATCTCTGCTGTGCTCTGCAGTGCAAAGCAGGGCACTTGGCACTTGGGCTGGGAGATGCTAAAAGCACTCACAGCAAATCAGGTTCACTTTGGGTTCTGCTTCCTCCTCTCTTGCCAGGGAGCAGAAATAGATGGAGAAGGGAAGGTGACAGTGCAGACTCTGTGCTGTTGACCTCCTCCTTTTGAGCCTGATTTAAAGGAAATGTTGACATGCCACTCTTGGTGAGCCTTTAAACACCATTACTCTGTTGTTTTGTACAAGGTGCAAAAAGCAAAACAAACCCAAACCCATCTCCATAGTCCAGATATTGCTTAGTTGGAGGCTCCAGTTCTGTGTTCATGCTTCTGGAGCTCAGCTTTGGAAAGGGCTAGGCATGAGCTTCTGGAGTATTACATCCTCCTCAGGAGAGAAATCACTCAGTGAGTGGCACAACTATTCATTCTGATATTTCCTTAGGTCATCTGTTTCTAAGGAGAACTCAGGAAGGGCAGAGGTGTGAGTCCATCAGAGCTTGGTGGAAAGCAGGAGGAAGCTGATTCCACAAGCAGAGTATGGGAATTGATGAGTCAGGCCTATAGGAAGCAGCAGTTCATTAAATAGCCAAATATCATTTTGGAGGGCTCATTTTAGGGCCAAAGCAGTGTGGTTTTCTTTCCAGTGGCTCTGTTTTGCAGCAGGGTAGGATGGACATTGTTAAGTTAGCTTTCTTCTAGCCTTCTGTGCTATGGCTCCTTCTCTGCCTCTCTTTCTCCACTTCTCTGTGGTTATAGATGGACCTTCAGTTCTTGCTTGAGCTGTAAACTGAAGGGTGAATCAATCTAACAAAGTTCCACCACTAGCTCTGTGTTTGTACTGGGAGAGGAAGCAAAGGCTAAGCTGAGAGCTCAGTGCACTAGAGCTGGAAGAAAGAGGTCAGAAGGGGCTGAGAAGTGGAATCCTTCAGGCATCAGCCCAGGGAGAGTTTGGAGGAGGAGGTTAATATTCAAAATATCTTCAGGATTAGGGCCAAAGGTAGGAATTTGTGTTTGGAAGCACTCAGAGCCTTCCTTAGCACTGCATACTGCAATAGCAGTGCTCCAGAAGCTCTGGTGATGCAGCAATACCTGCACGTGGACACATTTCCCAGGGCTCAGCACTTGTAAAGGGCTTGGGATGTTTCCCAAAGCTATTCCCAGCATGCCTGGCTGTGCTTGGGCAGGAGCTCAGCCAGCTGTGCAGCAGCAATTGAGACACTGGCTGGGAAGGAGTGAAAGGAAGCTGCAGAAGGATGCTGAGCACATCTGAAAGTCTTACTCAGTCCTTTTTTTTTTGGGGATGCCTGGGTGAGAGATTAGCTTCTCTCCAATCTGCTCTTGCAGTACAGGTGCTGCTGAGACCCTGGAAGTGATTTGCTCTGGGATAATGCAGATAATCAGTGGCAAAGGAAGAAGCTGATATGATGTGAGAAGAGAAGGCTCTCAGGAGACCTTCCTGTGGCCTTCCAGTATCTCCGGGGGCTCCAAGAGTACTGGGGAAGGACTTGTTAGGCTGTCAGGGAGTGCTAGGACTAAGGGAATGGGTCCAAAGTAGAGGAGGGCAGCTTGAGCTTGGTTGTTGTATCTATGGCTAGGCATCGTGAACGAAGCTCCAGGGAGGGCTCCATCCATGCTCCTCATCTGCGCCTTTTCCAAGCGTGCTGATAAAAAGAGGATAGCAGATAGCACCCTCGAGCCTGNGTCCCTGCCCATGGCAGGCACAGGGCTTGGGGCTAGATGACCATTAAGGTCCTTTCCAACCCTGACAAATCTATGATTCTATTATAAACACCTAATACCTATTTTTTAAGCCAGGATGCTATCCTTTAAGACTGAAGATCCTCTGCTGTGTTCTTCTACAGTTATGATACATTATTTCTCTTTAAAAGCTGTACACTGCTGAAGGACATCTGTGTGATGGCCTCTGAGGCCCCAGATGATTCTTCACTCCCTAAAACATCCATTTGGATTATCTTTGTGCTGTGATGGATGCTTTAAAAAGAACCAACAAGGCTATCAAATCCTTGCCCTGGTTCAACTAGCAGTTGTTAATGTTCTAAATCATCATGGGCCTGAGATGTGCTCCTTCTGAGATGGAGAAGGATATGATTGCCTGAAACCTCTCCATGTGTTAATTAAATCTTCATAATTGTGGTTTCTGGAGAGTGACAGGTTATAAATAGTTTTTCTTTCCTCCCCTCCTGCAATAATGTGGTCTGAATGACAGACAAAGCAGCTCTGGTTTGGACTGTCCCTCTGCCATCCTCCTCCCCATCCAGGCTCCTTTGCTCTGCTGTTCTCTGGCCTCAAATCCCTGACAGTGTCATGCTGTACAACATCCTCAGGAGGGGAAGCAGAGGGACAGGAGGTGATCTTTTTGACCAGTGACAGGAGCTGAGGGAATGGCATGGAGCTGTGCCAGGGGAGGGTTAGTTTGGATATCAGGCAAAGGTTCTTCCCCCAGAGGGTTGTGGAGCACTGGTACAGGCTCCCCAGGGATGCAGTCACAGCACCAGGCCTGACAGAATTCCAGAGACAATGCTCTCAGCACATGGACTTTGGGCTTGTCCTGTGCAGAGACAGGAGTTGGACTTGATAATCCTTGTGGATCCTTCCAATTCAGGCCCTTCTGTGATTTAATTGAACAGATTGTCTATTAAGGAGGAGTGAAGGTCAGGGCAGATGTTCAGAGTCTGCACACACACAAACATCCATCAGAACAAACCAAACAAGTCTTAAGACTAACACATTTCAGTAATGGGTTTGTTTCCATCTCTAATCCCAGCATGGTAGAGGTTGGAAGGCACCTCTGGNGCAGAATCACCTCTCTGGCTCTGCTGGCCACGCTTCTCTTGCTGCAGCCCAGGATGCCATTGTGCTTCTGGGCTGCCAGCATGCACTGATCATCTTGTCCAACCCCCTTGCTAAAGCAGGGTCACCCAGAGCAGCTTGTATGCCTCCTTATGTGATCCTAAGGAATAAATAGAGCTCTAGAACATGAAAAATAAGATGTAGTTGCCTCTACCACCAAGTCTCATCCAAGTTTTGGTGGAGGTAGAAGCCTCAGTGTCCTTAACGTGTTCCCATGTGGTGAATCTTCACCTGGGGAGGTGCAGAACTGCTGTGCTGTCACTGGCACAAGGCAGAACAACTCCAGGAGATCACACATTGCCTGCAAACACTCTGTGGTTGCAGATTTTCTCATTCCTAGCACCCAGAAGGAAGAAATGCTACAAACATTGACGTTGACCAAGGATTTGTACAAAGCTCTCCACTTTTGATCTTCCCTAGCTCCAGAGCAGCTCCATCCCATGTGTGTGAGAAGGAAGCAGGAATGTGTTAATGGGAACATCCTCAGGCTTGCATTATGCATGCTCCCATCAGGCAATTTTTAGTTGCTTTTTAATTGCTCCCCTTTAATGCAAGTCTACATTCTGTTTACTGCCCTAATTTGTGGAAGAAGCTAAGGTTTGAACTTTGTCTGCTGCTCAGGATCCTCCTTCCTCTTCCAATTATACCAAGAAACCTTAGCACCTACTAGAACTCTTGGGTGTAGAGCCATGTCCTGCTGAGTGGCCTAATTCAGAGTCAAGAATAGATAGGAGAATACTTCCACACAGGGATATCAACCTTTCTGTCCAAGACTGGAGGATGTCCCTCTTCCTCGTGAATGTGGAGAGCAAGGTGATCCAGCAGCCAGCCAAGCTGGAGCCCAGGAGGTTGAGGAACCACTCTGAACTCTGCTGTTAATGCATTGTGTGAGCTTGCAGAGATTGGTTCATTGCAAACTGTCACACTTCAGAAAAACAAAAAGAAAAGCAAGGTTCCTTGACATTCATCAGAGCTTGAGCACTGAAACCAATCCTTAGATCTCTGAAGATGACTCCTGGCTTCTAGCCTTTGCCCTCCCATCTATTTGCCCAGAGGGGCAGCCAGGGAGAGGATTGCCTTTCATTCTTCTTGCCTGACACAAGAGGGTTGGGGCTTGAGCTTCTACTTGAGCAGGAAAGAAAGAAATAGTATTGTCTGGAGCCTTCAGGGACTCCTGCTGAGCCTGTTTTGTTTCTGGCACAAAAGGCAGTCTGAAGTGGTCTGTTTTGTCTTGGGCTGCTATTAGCAGATGCCTACTTGGGGCTTTGAAAGTGTCTGTCCTCTATTCAGGTGCAACAGAGACCTGGAGCTCCTCAGGTGCTCCCTTGTCCCAGAAGCTGAAATTCCATCATTTTCATGTAAATTGCTGCTGCTTTTCTTTCCCCATCATTGCCATTGCCTTTCCCAGAGCCTCTACACCCTAGGTCATTGATCCTGGCTTTAAAAGCTCCATCAAAGTGAGGTGGGGAAATGAAGGCACTTGGTGTGTTTTGTGCAGTTGGAAAACAAATAGTACAACTCAGGAAAGGAAGCAACCCACTGGTGGTTTGGAATGATGAGGAGTTTTTCATCTCAAAACAAAGTCCTGGGGTAGGTTCCTTGCTGCCTTCTTTGTTGGCTCTTTTCAGGAGTCCCAGTGTGCACCAAGCTTCCACGGGCTGAGGAATTGGTTAACCTCTTGGCTGTTTAGGATTAGCTCCCAAGCATTTAACCTATTAAACTTCTAAGAACAAGGTCCAGACTCTGCTTTTCTGTACTAGACTAGAATTAATGTGAGTTTCCCACATAGGTTTTAAGGAAAAGGTATAATCACCTGGAGTGATTTTACTGCACCCACCCCTCTGGCTCTGCTCTTCTCCAGGCTCAGCAGCCCCAGGCCTCTCAGCCTTTCCTCCAGTTCACTCAGCATCTTCCCAGCCTCTGCTGGACTCTCTCCAGCAGTTCCTTGTGTGTCTGGAGCTGGGGAGCCCAGGACTGGATCCAGCACTCCAACAGTGGCCTGACTAGGGCATTGTAATAGAAGTTAGCATAAAGGAAAGGTTCTTTCCCCCTGTCCTGGAGTGATTAAAATTTAAGAGTGTACATCATGTTCCCTTTGAACTTTTGAGTCTGGATGTGGACACTGTTTCTTTAAGGACTCAGTAGTTGAACTCTTTCCCCTCCCCCCCGAAAGAATTTGCTGGGAGAAGCTGAGAAGCTGATAAGAGATAAGAACGAAACCTCGCAGATGCGCACTTGTAAATCATCATCGCGGCATCTCTG
>VWZO01014729.1:0-11982 GCA_013396975.1 Bucco capensis
TCTGCTCCAGCCCAAACCAGGACAATAACTTAGTACAAAGGAGAATGTAACAAGACTTTTAACTTCTGCCAGAAACAAACCAAAATCTTGCCTGCCTGCCAAATATTGTTTGTATTTTCCCTGCAGGACCAGCCCTTCTACAGCAGAGGGACTCTGATGGAAAATTGCCACTGGATTATGTTGAGTCCAAACCAGTAAAGCCAGAGCTTCTAAATGTTATTCATCCAGAAGAGAACACTGAAAGCTTCTGTGAATGCACAGAACAAGACCTTTGCAGTCAGCAGAGAGAACTGTGGTTGACTTTATTTAGTAAGATGCTGCTGAATTTTTGTTCAGTTTTTAATCTGTCTTCACCCTTTACTTTAACTCTCAGAGAGGTAGCTTGTTCAAATGTACTTCCAGTAATGGCTCATGATAACTCTAAGATGAAATATACATATTCTGCAGATTGGTTAGTAGATACATATTTTAGAGAGCTAGAAACTTTTAGAAAGCTACCACAGTTTCTTCAAGAAATATCTGCAAACATGATTTTTTTCCCTGGAGAACAGATGAAGGCTTTATTAGCCACTCTGGAAACTATGGTCATGGGATATGAGCTCTTTACTTGAATCTTTTCAACAGTTAGCTTCCAAACGAGCCACATGGGTTGAATTTTGGCTGCTAACCCTTGCTACTGGGCTAACTTTTATCTCCAGGGACTAAAGCAGTACACATTTCACAGCCCTACATGTACCGTAAATGTTAGTATCTCACATGTTTCTATCACTTCTCTCTACCAGGACCTGGAAGTCAGATGTATTAATTCAGTGCATTTTTTAGGCAAAATGTGTTGAAGACCAGTGCCTTCTAGTTGTCTGACAGACATGGGTGTCTCTGACCACCTCAGGAGGGTGCTGTATTATTTGCAATTTGTATTTTCTGTCCTGGAAATCTTTGTGACCCATCTCACCCCACAGTTCACTTTGGTTTCTGGAGTTAGTGACCCTAAAGTTAAAGCAAGTTGAAACATTACCACAAGCAGATTTTTTTTGAGAAGGACTTCTGCCTACATCTTTCTATGTCTTTTAATACAACCGATACTTATAATTCAACAAAAACATACGAAAAAGAAAATTCCTTCTATCTGTTCTTGCTTTGGAAACGAGGAGCCAGTTTACCTGTGAGTACAGCTCCCTGGCCTGGGCGAAAGCAGGGACGGAGCTGAATTCCTGGTCAGGCTTGTAAGACGGGGGGGTTGCAAAGCTACCTTGCTTTACTGCTTTGGCAATGAGGAGCCAGTTTACCTTCAAGTAAAGCTCCCTGGCCTGGGCGAAAGCAGGGGCAGAGCTGAATTCCCAGTTAGGCTTTAAAGCTGAGATTCCCTCAACTTAGGATGCTGGTGGAACAAATCTAGTTATGTTGGCAGGGGAATTTGCAAAAGATTAGTCAAGACAGTTTACGTATGTACAGGGCATCAGATTCTGACACTAAGCACGGATCTCCTTAAAAATTACACATCATTTAATATCAGAATTTTGTTCTCCATTCTGTGAATACTTGCAAACTACACATAATAAATCCTCTAAACTAATCCTCTAAACTAATTTAGGATTGTGTGCTATGTATTCTATCAGATGGTCCTTTTAATTAACTAAGAAAAAGAGAAAATCCTGTGCTGTTCTTTAAAGGTATTGAGGCTCATGAGGAGCTGAACTGCATAATTGTGCTGTATGGGGTGAGGGAGGGGGAACAGTTGGGTGTTTTGGAGAGCCCCTATTTAACGTTGTACAGCAACAGCTACTCTTCCTGCCTTGCATCTTTGTAGAAATCTAGCGCCAAACGCATCTCAGATAAGGGTATGGGAAGAGAGAGACACTTCCAAGGGAAGTTTTCCCCTTCCAAGGGAAGAGAAGGAAGTGCTGCTTTAGAATGGGGATACTTGATTTTTTCTAACAGCTTCAGTAATAGATCAGGATTAATTTAAAGTCTTAGCCTTCAAAAGGAAGGTAGTAATTAGCAATGTTTCCAGTTCCAATTCTTCTGTAATAGCAATTTATAATATTAAAAAAAGAACCCTAAAAGAAGGGGTATGAATAATAGCTCCTTCTGAAATTGATGTTGCTTGACTAGAGGGAGTAAGTTCCACTGATGCAGCTGGCTAACAGCACATTAAATAAACTTCCATTTAGCCTATCTGCAGCTGAGATCTCTGATCTCATAGCAATCCACTGAAGATGCTCAGACTGAGATGGGCTTGGAAGCAGACCTTCATTACAAATGTTCAGTGTTTATTAATAACTGTTAATTGTTTTTACACAAGCATGCAGAACAGCCTGCTCTAAGAGAATAAAGGGTCAGCCCATATCAGATTTGCTTGTTTGTGCACTTTTCCCTAGTAGGAAAGCAACATAAAAAATAAAGCCCTTGTCATATATGAGAAGGGCTAGTAGATACCAGTGTTCTCTGTTGGTGGATGTGATGATAAAAATACTATGTACATATTTTATAAAGAATGCAAAGTCTGAATTAACATTTTTAAATTAATTTGATAAGTGATTGGGAATGTAAATAATTGGGATGAGGAGAACCACAGAAAAAGAATTCTGGTGGATCTGGAAAAGCAAATGCTTCAGAATATTTATATTTACTCCTAATATAATAGATTAGTGACTGAAATTAAAGCAGGAAAAATATTATTTTGGTCTGGTAAAGGGAGTGATTCTGCTGATACATCAAAGGTATTCCCACAGTTATTTGCTATTATGTCATTTAGTGAGGAAAGAAAGCACATCAATCATTTATAAGCCCTACTTACCTATTTAAACTAATACTAGAGTACATCTCTCCCAGATACTGTATAGAGAAGTAGATCTATTTTAAATGAACATTATTAACATTGCAAAATGAAACATTCAAAAGTTAGCAAATGTCTGAATTAATATTCCACGTGTAGCCCCAACTTAAATATTTTCTGTGTGCATCGTCAGTCTTTAATTATATGGTGACACAGTTTTGTTCTCACTAATGTTCTCTCAGTTTAAGGATCATATACTGAAAGTTTCCTAGTTATTTCCCAGTTATGCTCTTAATAGAGTTCAGTTTTATGCACATTCAGTTTGATACAGACTCAAGTTTGCAAACTCCACATCCTTAAAAAAATCTTAAGTATATCTCAGTCGTATTTAACATAAAATTATGTGCTTCATCTAATTTATTAGAGAGTATCTGTTCTCTTTCAGAATAGCAAAACTTTGCTGTTAAATCGTGATTTCACCGAAGTGAGATCTAGTAAGTGATTAAACTGTCTGCTTTTTAAAAATTCCTCTTGGTGTGCAGGGCATTTCCCACTTCCCAGATTAGTTAAAGGAACAAAGCCAGCCAGCCCCACTCCGCTTTTTCTCCTTATGCCCACATTTCACATGCCAGGAAACTTGAAAGCCACGAAGGTAAATCTTCATCCTGAGTCAATCCTTTATTTAAAGCATTCTCCATTATTCTCCACCTTCCCTACATGGCCTTGCCCAGAGAGCTGTGGTGAGTGGAGTTAAAGCCAGTTGGTGGCCAGTGACAAGTGGTGTACCAAAGGGCTCTGTATTGGGGCCAGTCTTGTTTAATATCTTTATTGATGTACTGAATGAGGAAATCAAGGGCATCCTCACTCATTTTGCAGATGACACCAAGTTGGGTGGAAGTGTTGATCTGCTGGAGGCAAGGGAGGCTCTACAGAGGGATTCTGGACAGGCTGGATCAATGGGCCACAGCCAATACGAGGTTCAAAAAGGCCAAGTGCCTGGTGCTGCACTTGGGTCACAACAATCCCATGTGACATTCTGGGCTTGGGGCAGAGTGGCTGGAAAGCTGCCTAGTGGAGAAGAAGCTGGGGGTGATATTTGACAGGCAGCTGAAGATGAGGCAGCAGTGTGCCCAGATTGCTAAAAAGGCCAACAGCATCCTGGCTTGGATTAGCACTTATGTGGCCAGCAGGACTAGGGCAGGGATTATCCCTCTGTACTGGGTACTGGTGAGGCCACACCTCAAATCATGGGTTCAGTTTTGGGCCTCTCACTTCAAAAAGGACATTGAGGTGCTGGAGTGTGTCCAGAGAAGGGCAATGAAGCTGGTGGAAGGTCTGGAGCACAAGTCTTGTGAGGAGCAGCTGAAGGAACTGGTGTTTAGTCTGGAGAAAAGAAGTCCCAGGGGAGATCTTTTTGCTTTCTGTAACTTCCTGAAAGGAGTTTGGAGCAAGGTGGGGGTTATTCTCTTCTCCCAAGTAACAAGTAGTAGGAAAAGAGGAAAAAAGCTTCAAGTTGCACCAGGTTGAACATGAGGAACGATTTCTTCCATGAAAGGTTTAAAAGACATCTAGATGTGGTGCTGAGGGATGTGGTTTAGTGATGACTTGGTAGCATTGGGTTAATAGCTGGGCTTGATGATCTGAAAGGTCTTTTCCAACCTAAGCAGTTCTATGAGTCTATGACAGACTGCCCCTTTGCTTATACATTCAAGGACCACAGAATCACAGAATGGTTTTGGGTTGGAAGGGACCTCTGGAGGTCATTTAGTCCAACCCCCCCTGCAGTGGGCAGGGACATCCCGACTAAACCCTATGGCAACCCGGTATTCCCAGGTGGTCTCCCANTTCTCTTCTCCCAAGTAACAAGTAGTAGGAAAAGAGGAAAAAAGCTTCAAGTTGCACCAGGTTGAACATGAGGAACGATTTCTTCCATGAAAGGTTTAAAAGACATCTAGATGTGGTGCTGAGGGATGTGGTTTAGTGATGACTTGGTAGCATTGGGTTAATAGCTGGGCTTGATGATCTGAAAGGTCTTTTCCAACCTAAGCAGTTCTATGAGTCTATGACAGACTGCCCCTTTGCTTATACATTCAAGGACCACAGAATCACAGAATGGTTTTGGGTTGGAAGGGACCTCTGGAGGTCATTTAGTCCAACCCCCCCTGCAGTGGGCAGGGACATCCCGACTAAACCCTATGGCAACCCGGTATTCCCAGGTGGTCTCCCATCCAAGTACTAACCGGGCCCAACACTGCTTGACTTCCGAGATCAGACAAGATCAGGTCTTCTCAGGGTGGTATGGCCACACTGTACTGTTTTGCCTTAGCACCATGTCGTGCAGTCAAGAGCACCCAGTTAATTCTGAGGAATCCCTCTCCAGCCTCCATCATGTGGTCTTACATTTACCTTTCACTGGCTGCATTAGGAAATTGGAGTTTTTTTAACAGGGATCCAATGTAAGCGACTGAGCCAGACCAGTCTGTATGAACAGTCATTTCATTACCCTAGTATACCTAGGCCCTAGTATATCTGTATTTACAGGGACTTCACCACCATTATTGAATTACCATTTGGGTTGAGGGTTTTTTGGGGGTTGTTTTATTTTTTCAAGAAATCCAGAAAAATCCTTTCAAATGTGTGTTGTGCCACAGCAGCAGGAGGTTTAAGACACAAAGCTTTGATATAGAATCACTGAGTCCCAGCATGGTGGGGGTTGAAAGTGACCTCTGGGGATCATATAGTCCAGCCCCCTTGCTAAAACAGGGTCACCTACCACCAGGTTGTCCAGGTGTTCAAATCCATCAAGGTGGATTTGGAATCTCTCCAGAGAAGAACACTACACAAACTCTGTATGCAGCCTGGGCTGAGGCTCCTCCTGTTCAGATGGAATCTCCTGGTTCCAATTTGTGCCAATTGCCTCTTGTCCTGTCATTGGGCACCACTGAAAAGAGTCTGGCCCCAGCCTCTTGCCCCCACCCTTTACATATTGATGAGCCTTGATGAGATCCCCTCTGGGTCTGCTCTTCTCCAGGCTAAGCGGCCCCAGGGCTCTCAGCCTTTCCTCCTCACAGAGCTGCTCCAGTGCCCTCAGCATCTTGGTGGCCTCTGCTGGACTCTCTCTAGTAGTTCCTTGTCTCTCTTGAACTGGGGAGCCCAGAATTGGACCCAGGACTCCAGATGTGACCTGACTAGGTCAGAGTAGAGGGGGAAGAGAACCTCCCTTGACCTGTTGGTCATGTTCTTCTGAATTCACACCAGGAGACCATTGGCACATTGCTGCCTTGTGCTGAAATTGTCTACCAGCACTCCCAGGTCCTTCTCTGCAGAACTGCTTTCCAGCAGGTCAGCTCCTAGTCTGTCCTGGTCCATGGGGTCATTCTTCCCCACCTGCAGGACCTTGATATGCAGGATATCCTCATTTCCCTATGCTGAGTGCCAGCTGACAGCAGACTCCAAAAAAGGCAAACAGGCTGCCATTGCAAATACTTCCCTTTTATAAATTTAAACACAGAAATTGTTTTTCTTACTGTTTTCAGCAACCTGATTTAAGGGCCTGTCAATAACATGAATAACACATCAAGTTCAGATCCAAGGGAAAACTTTGAGGTTCCCCTCTAGACTTCTGAGTAGTGACACAGCGGCTGGGCCATCATATCTAGAACAGGCTTCTGCCAAGAAAGTTTGAACCGGATTGTTCTTGAGGTCCCTTCCATGGTCCCTTCTAGGATTCCATGATTCTGTGATAAAAAGCAGAACAAGGATTATGTTTGTCTTTCAAAACTATACCCTCCCCCAGAGACCTCTACAGGCCAGAGCATCTTCTCAAGGGGATGAGACATTTATTTTCTCCTGCAGCAGAGCTCATGCACACTCTTGTTTCTGCACTATCTACATGAAAATTTCATAAATATTTACCAGTTTTATTTCCAAATGTTTCTGTAAGCTACTGGAAGCATCACTCTCAAGGCTGGAGGCCATCTCCTGCTTTGGCTGTCACATGTACCTGGTCCTCTTCTGCACCGAGCTGCAGCTACAAGAGAGTAATGACGAAGTAACCTTTTCCTCTCCCCTCATCTGGATAACCTCATGTCTACATCCTTTTACAAAATCTGTAGCATTTTCAGCCATTAGTACCTCCAAGTCCTTCTCCACAGAGCTGCTCTCAAACGGTTCATCCCCCTCATCTGTAGTGATACTGGAGATTGCCTCAACCCATGTGCAGGACCTTGCCCTTGGCCCTGTTGAACTTCCTGAGTTTCACACTGGCCCACTTCTGAAGCCTGTCACGGTCCCTCTAGCTGGCATCCCTTCCTTCTACCAAATCAACAGCACCACTCATCTTGGTCCAAATTTGCTGAGGGTGCTCTTGATCCCACTGTCTATGTAACTTACGAGAATATCGAACAGTACTGGCTCCAGTGCAGATCTACTTCTTATTGAGCTCCATTTGTACATTCAGCATTGGCTGCATCTCTTTGGATATGGCCATCCATCTGACTCCTTATCCATGAATTAGTCAGAAATTGCACGTTTCTCATCATTGAATGTTACCTGAGTGGAGAATTTGAGATACATCACTGGAGACACATATCCTTGTTTCATGGATGTGTGGTGTAAGGGAATGGCTACTGCTCAGCATGAGTGCTTAGGTATCAGTATGGAAACTGATGTTTCTGTAAGCTCAAATAGTTGCAGTGGTCTACATCATGTTTCCTCAGCTGCATACTGAGGGCAGAAAGAGGGTTAACATTGAGGCTGAGATGGAGAAATGCCAAGAAACTCAAGATGAAGGCTGAGAGTTCCTCTTTCTCTTGCACTGTTATAATTTTCTTATTGTGAGTTGGTCATCTAAATTAGCACTTAAAAAACCCATGGCCTAAGGCACACATTTGAGATGGAGCAGAAGAGCAGGTGGTCCATAAAGCTCTTCAGAGAAAGGTAAGAGTGCATCTCATGGTTGTCTCATCCTGGTTACTGTCAGCCAGACAGAGCATCTGCAGTTCAGGGACAGCACACATCAAGCACAAGACTCTCTGTATCCTCAGTGATACATGAAGCCAATTTCCTACTGCTGACAGGTAGGTGCCAGCTCACTGCATGATTCTGGATCCTCTCTGCACCTCTCCCTTTGCTTTGTCACAACTTAAATCACAAGGTAAACAGAAACCCTGGATTTAAACTTCCTGGCATTTGACAGCTTTGACATCCAAGTGTAAGTGTCAACTACTTCAAAAATTCATTCTTTTTTAAAATGCCACTCTTTGTTCTGAAAAAGTCTGGTTACAGTGCAGCCTCCATGTTACCCTGCAGGGAAGGAAGCCAAACTGCAAAACTCATAGTGCTGTATTTAATTATCAACCATAAGACTTAACAAAGAACAGCAAATTGCACAGTGAAAACCCATTTTCCATGGCAGAGAATTCATTTCAGCAATCCTCCTCCACCCCAAACAACCCAAGCTTGCTGCAATTCCCAGTTTTAAACACAGACCCCCTTCACAAACTACAGGTTTTCTGCTTTGGTATGGCTCTATGGTAATTGGTTTTTTAACCCAAATAAAATGTCCATTATGATTTGATGGAAGTCATGCAGAGGTCCAAATCCTTTAACAGGAGAAGAGCAAAGTTCAGGGAATTCACAAGCAAGCAATCGACAGTAAGATGCAGTGCAGAAACTGTCATACAAATTCCAGAAGAGGTTTCCTTCCCTTAAACTTGGATTTTCTTTTCCTGTATTCTTTTCTGCAACGACTTTTAGGAGGAACAATTTCAAAATATGTCACAACCAGGGAGTGAAGAGACAGCAAAGTGAGGAGTCAACATTGTCTGGATGTGAAACACCAAGAGGAGGGTAGTCTAGATGGGAGGCACTGCAGGCCCAGGAGAAGCAGCACTAAGGGAAGACAGGAACCACTCTGGATAATGCAGAGATGAGGAATCAGAGATGGAGGTTCAGAGGCAGAAGCCATGTGGGGAAAAGCTGAAGAGCTGACCCAAACTCACCAGCTGAAGCTTTGTGACTATACTGCCAAGGAGTTATGTCTCATAAGAAAAGGAATAAGCCAAAGAGAAACTGTGGATGAGGAAACGAAGCTCACCAAAGAAACAAATGGGAAGAAGATGCAGGAGAGCATGGCATGACAAATACTAAGTTTTCCCAGCAGGGCTGAATCGCTAGTGTCAGTGGTGACCAGGAAAAGAAGGGGAAGATATATGTTACAGAAGCCTTGAGTTTGGTTACCTTGAGACTGCAGGTCATGGTGCAAAAAAGGAGAGTGACCCTTCACACTGGCAAGTGTGGAACCACATCATATCAGCAGCATCTGAAGTTGAGAAGAGAAGGGAAAGGGGTGGTAGTTGGTAAGGCAAGTGTGGAGTTAAGTGTGGGTTTGAGCTGTGGATCTCCACAAGGATGCCAGGGGAAAGAATGTGTCTTTATTGTCAGGGAAAACACACCAGGCTTGTTCCAGCCTCCTAACCCACTGCAATCCTTCCACAGCTCTTTTCCAAAATGCCAGCCAGCATTCCCAAAACTGTACATTGCCTCGGCAAACTGGGGTAACTGAACTTTCTTCTAAGCCATTTAATCCTAGAAACATAATCCAGAAAGACTTTACCTCTCAAATAAATCCCAGTCTTTAAAAAACAAAACAAAACAAATCCTGCAATAATTGTTATATTTGATAGTTATCCCATTTAAGAGTGAACCTTTGTTTTATTTAAACAACCCAAGCTCTTCCCCATTTCTCCTCCCCCTTCCTCAATAGATGTGTTCAGGGGCCCTCAGCCTGAGGAACAGAAATGCAGCTGAGGGAAGGAATTGATTTATTCTCCAGGCCCATTCCTTCTGATCCAGCTATTATCTTGTGCCCGTGAGCAATGTCTCCTCGTGATACAAGTACAACTGCTTGTTGAGCTTGTTACGTGTCCCAGGGCTAGCAGCCCTGCGGGGAAGGGAAATATTTTCTGCTTTGTTACCATATTTGTTCAGGAAGCAGTGAAAAATATTCCTTTATGTGGTAACTCAAGGATAGATGTGAAGGAAGCAGGATGGTTTCTAAGATGGAAATTTTTGCAAATAAGAGAAATGTTCAATGAGCCACACTGTGAATTAGCAAGGCTAGTCCTATAAATCAGTAAAAACACCACTAGAAAAGAGATTTACCAGCACCAAGTTCAGCAAAACCCCTCCTTTTTCAGTTACTTTTTGATGGGATGGTGGTAGAGGCTCAGAGCAGCCTATGGAAGCTGCAGTGCATATCAAAATGGGTCAGTATCAACCAAGTGTTCCATCTGTCTTAAGCTACCAACAATTCTAGTTGAATCACTTTCCTCCTTTGTTCCAGTAATACCTAGGAATGGCTGATACAACAAGCCATTTTCTTCTCAAAGTTCTGGTACTAGTGGCACAAACTAAAGATGGGAAGATCCTGAGTTGCGGCTTTTGTTCTTTTCTATGCAGCTCCCCAGTGCTAGACACTCCCTACAAATCTGACCCTGTATTTTCCGTGTGTTTGATCTTTCTTTAGGAGTTTTGACTGGAGATCTTTCTTCATCAGCTGTGGATCTAAAAGGTATTTTTGTGACACTTGTAATAAAAGATCCTGTGCAGTTATGCAAAAAGTAAACTTCCAGGAACGTGTCTTCATGTCAGGGTCAGAATTATTCAATGACTCCAGAAAGTATTAACAAGCACTTTTAAATCAAAATATGTGTCAATGATCAACATTTTAGGCTTTCCTTTAATAACCTGCTGTAATTTACATAAAGCTGACTGAGAAAAGCAGTTGTGAGATTCTTTTGGCTATATTAAAATGGAAAAAAAATATTGCTCCATGACCCATAATGAGTGGTTTCAGGCTTCTTTATTATGCAACCTAAACCATAAAAATTTTTGCTGACATTTAAATTCCATTTAGCACTAAGACTGATGAGAGTATAAGCGTATTTATGCTCTTTTTGGCCCCTTTGATATAAGAAATCAATTTTAAGCTTCCAGAAATTTAAGTTGGACACTAAAGATTCACTGATGGGGAATTTATCCTGTTAAAAATGTGGCTAAATATGGCAGTTCTTGAGCATTAAATTCTTACAGATAAAAAAGAAATTATCTGGAAGTGCAATGTCCTGTGCAATGGATAGTTAGCATTTATTTCAATAGGTTATGGATTTATTTTTTTAATTAAGATCCAAAATTCCTTAATTTGTGGGAAACCTGCCTTCTCTTGAGTGATTTGTCTGTCATAAAAGGTGCAGAAAGCTTCTTATAGCAAGAGGTATCCAGCCTCCTGATCCGATGACCTCAACTGCACTTGCTCACCTCTTTCATGGCTGGCAGCTGTGCAACATAGCTTTTATTTTATCTGTTCCTGATGCTCTTAAGGGAAGGAATGTAGTGGTCATAACAAAGACCGAGCCCAGCCAGTTGAAGGAGCTTGCCACACTTGTGATGAGAAAAAAAATATGGAAAGGGCAAAGTTATTTAGAACAGCTACAGTCGCCCCCTGCTATGAAGGATCTTTTCTTTCACCAAGTGCAGAGGGAGAGCAGCACCTTGAGGTGTCTCTCTGGGCCTGCATGCCCTTCTCCAGGCTGATCACGACCATCATTCCTTCTGTTTAGCCATCACTGATTCACCAATTGCATGGCCTTTTCAACCAGTTGCATTTCACCCACCTCTGCAACTGAAAGAATAGAGACCAGTATGCTTTATAATAAAGCTTTCATGTTTTTCTCAGCTGATGTCTAAAGATTGCATTTTACCTGGGAGCAGTTGAATTTCCCCCCTGAGAGTCAGAAGATACACTCCTCTTATCCTATACCTTAATTAGGCAGAAAGCAATGGAAATCTGATGTTACACACTGAAAAAAATAGCCATAATTGCAACTGTGCTTGATGTAAAAAGTTTTGGTGTTTCACTTTTGCAAGACTTCAGAAAAATTCTATAGGAGGATGTATTTATGGAAAACTTGCAGTACTGGTTTTAGTGGGGGCTGGGGAAGATGAGGTATCTTTAACAGAAATTGCTTCACAGTAGTATGGAAATTAGCCAACTGGGAGGAGAAAGTTTGGTCTCAAAAGAGAAGCAGGCTCAGTCATGGCAAGAAGTTTGTGCCTGGCTGTCAGTAAGACTGCAGGCGTTAGGGGGAGAGGCTCAGGGAGCTAGGGCTGTTTAGCCTGGAGAAGAGAAGGCTGAGGGGAGATCT
>VWZO01014730.1:3840-33080 GCA_013396975.1 Bucco capensis
TGGGGGGGGGGGGGTAGTCAAAGTAATCCCATGTGCTTTTTGGAGACATGTAGATCAAAGATATTTGTTAGTATTGTAGGTTTGCTCTTCAACTACTTAGATAACACAGGCACAGTCTGAAAATCACTTGGGGTCTGCTGTGGCCCCTGGTGCCATAACTGTGCCAACAGCAGAGGGAGCATTAAACTCATTGCCCACGGTAAAGTGTGGGGAGTGATACCCATGTTCCTAGAATCCTTGTATGGGTAGGATGAGCTCATTAGCCTTCTGGCAGTCATCCTAGGAGTAGGACAACTCTGATTCCAAACCCGGGCAGATGGAGCTCGTTTAGCCCTGGAAGGCCTTCCATCTAAGAGAAGGACACTCTAATAAAACCTATGTCCTAAGGACCTTGCTGCCAGCATCCAAGCTTGCTAGGCCCTGGCAGATGAACCTTAGGACTAAAGGGTGGGTCCAGCTCTGCGCATGCTGTGTCTCACCAAAAAAAAATCCATAGTGCAGGCTCAAGGGTGCTATCCGCTATCCTCTTTTTATCAGCGCACTTGGAAAAGGCGCTGATGAGGAGCGTGGATGGAACCCTCCCTGGACCTTTGTTCGTGAAGCCTAGCCATACTTAGATAACATGATCAATGCAAAAAACCCTGTAAATGTGAGCCTGCTAAAACATGGTACTGTACCTCACAGACAGCTAACCACACAAAGCAAAGTTCATAAGGACTAATCAGACCAACTGTTATCAGGAGAGCTACATTTGATTTGGAAAATTGTCAAGACTGGCTTTAGCTCAGGCAAATGGAGCATCCACCTCTTTCCTTCCAGCAGAGAAAGAAAAGAAGTTACTACCGAGATGAACAAAAGTGCAAACCTAAAAAGGGCATAACTGATGCTATACTATGAAACTAAAATAGCCCAAACATTTATATGCCTTTATATATAGTTAGTATTTCCCATTCCCTCCACGTGGAACTCAGAACACCTAGCTACAAAATTCACCCCCTCCATCCCTCTCCATAGCTGCAGAGATCAGAAAGGGCAGTAAAAGCAGAGGCAGGGGATGGAGAATGGCTGGAATCTTTATCCCTCCTCCCCAAACTCTGCTAGGCAATGTTAAAAAAATTCAGATGGCCCAATTTCAGAAGCAAACAGCAACATCAGTTTGGTTAAACTTGTTAACAATTCTTAGGACACAGTGGGCTGCTCTTTCCTTTTGTAGAATGAGGAAAAAGAATAAATTCTGGAATTAAAACAAACCAACAATATTTCCACAGCAGATTTAGAAACGCAACAGCATTCCTGATTTTAACACATCCATAAAATCCAGCTACTTTCAGTTCTTCTTCAAAAGCCAGGCTGTACTGCCAGGAGCTTTGGACTCACTCCTGCAATTAATTCTTTGCATGCAAGTAACTACTCGTCACCCCGATGAAACTACTCATGAACACAGAAATTTACAGGACTGAGGCCCTGCCATGACTTCTGGGGAGTCACAAGTTGGGGCTAGTTTTGTCTTTTACATAACTGTGTATATCCATACCAAGTACCATGATACAGCAATAACAGATATTACCAAAGCCTAGAATGGATGTTGAGAGTAATCCAGCTAAAATTATAAGGGGTTCCAACATAAGCAATTTACTCTGCTAAAAAGTAAAGCTTCATGGTACTAGCTAGCTCACCAAATGAACTAGTTCAGCATGACACCTTAGGTACAGACATATTCTAAGAAGTGACTCCAAAAGGGACTGTTTCTGGATGAGACATGTACTAAGTGTAAAATATTTGGTACATCTCTGACACATTTAATCAGAAGAATAAACAATTTAGACACTGAAATACAAATGTATTTTTCCTTAAAATCAGTGTTCTGTATTTTTTTATTTTATAAGTTCAGGAATGTGATACACAATACAATTAGCTCCCCCCCCCCCCCCCCCCCCCTGCTTACCATCACCATCTCCTCCCTTNTTCATTCACTGAGATTCCCTAGTTTTCATGCTCTGTGGAAAGAAAAAAAAAATTGGACTGTATAGAGTTTTTTCTTCAGAACAAATGGAATCTATGTTAATACAGATCAGGTTAAAAGAAACCAAGCTATATCTCAAGATAGCAGGATACAGTTGGGTCTCATATGGCCAGAACAAACACAAAAATGGTGCTCCTCCTGCTGTACAGCTACCACCTTGACCTGACTATACACTTTCAGGGAATTTACCATTGACAGCTAAAGAAACTAAAGGGCCTCATTAATACCAGCTGGTGCTGCACATGCAATACAGTACATGACAGGGAGGCCACATAACTCCCCTTTCTGCTCCCATCATCATCGCCACATCTGCGTCCTGTCCTTATAAGAAAAATAACACAGGGGAGAGACGTTTGTCTTTTAAGCTAGCCATTGCTTGCAATGGACATAGAAATAGAAAAATATGACTTCTGGCACAAACCCCAAAAAACTAGTTACAATGGAATTAAGTGACTACAACTCCATCTGTCCAGATACATTTACCAAGACTGTTAACCAATGGTGGCAACTGTCAAGATTTAATAGTTGCTCTTTTTTTATAAGAGCAACAGGAAAGAAGTCAGTCAGGCTGCTCAGTGCTACTACGGTTTGTTGGGGTTTTTTTATTTGTTTTAAGAGCAGTAGTTCTATGGTGCATTAGTGACATACAGCAGGACCCCAATAATTCATACTAATGACTGAGACCAATTTTAAACTAGTGAGCAAAACAATTAGTGAAAGTTTACCATGAAAAACAAAGATACATATTTAAGGAAAAAAAAAGAGCACATTGTTAATTTCAAAATTTACTTGGTTAATACTCTGTAGTATACTAGCAGTAGTAGCATATTCTGCAAATGTAGTCTCATACAAGATCTCATTCAACAGTCAACTCTAGATCATGTACAGGTAACAGAAAAGAGAGTTAAGATAATTCAGACAAACCAAAAACATATATAAATACTATATTAGCATTTTAAGTTAATTTATGAGACTATACAACAAGCATAAATACAGAAAAAGGCAGGTGAGGCTGATGGCTTTGAAGCACCACCACCCCAAACTAGCACAAAGCTGAACTGACCCATCCACACACCACAGCTTCCTGTGGATGCATCTGAAAAGCCAAGAGGCAAAATAACTGCATGGTGCTGTGCTGCACCCAAGCTAACAAACCCTGTGAGAGGGGGCTCATGCAAAACTGGACTGAGCTGCTCTACATTCCCAATGCTTTGGCACATAGCATTTGTCCAATGCATTAGCATGCAATACAGAGCTAGCCTCACCCTGTAGACTAAACAGGTAATATACAACACTGGTAATCCACCAGATAATCAAGAGTTGACTGCAATGTTCTGCTGAGAAACTGAGTAAAACCACTGACACAACCTAGGCCAGGTCTGACAAGCAGCATATTATTTTGAACTATTTAGAAGCACGTACTATATGAGACATACTAGAAATGCAAAATAGTGAGGTGTTCTGTATCCAGAGGCAAAGCTACATTCCCCTTCACTAACAAAACATTCTTTTTAAAAAAAAAAATCTACATTTAAATACTGTTAAAAACCTGAAAACCACAGCATCAAAGAATTTCATAAGGCCAAAACTATCCTCAGTTCCCTCTGTTGTGCCTAGATATTGCAATACATTTTAAGAAGTACTAAATACCATGTCATTTAGTCTTATACTCCTTCCAGTGCCTTCCAGTAACAGATCTTGGAGCTCTTCACAAGAGAAATAAGCCTCACAACACCCCTGTGAGGTAGGTATTATCCCCATTTTAAGACAGGGAAACTGAGGCAGGGTGTTTAACATGTCCAGAGTCACAGAACAAATAATGAAAGATCTGAGTTGTTTTCCAGTTTTCAGCATAGGAGCTGTCAATTAAATCACAAGACATTTACCATACATAACTTGAGGGTGGATCGAAAGTGTCAAGAGCTTATTTTGCATGTTTTATCTTCAGCTCTTATCTAGTCTCTGTAAAATTCAGAGTCCATAGCCCAGTTTCTCCTTTGTTAAGGTGTAAGTTGGCAGCATACTGTAACAGCTTCTTTAGAGCCAGTTGTCAACTGGGTTAGCATTTTAAACCATAGATTTGGATACTTAATAAGTGAAATTATGTGGTGCATAAACATCTCAAACTGTGAAATACAGCCAATGAAATACCCTACTCCCTGCCCCACATCCTCAAAGTCAGCAGAAGGTTCCTGAGGACGCAGTGGGGACCATGACTGCAGCCACTACAAGTACTTACAGGCACACCCAACTAAAAGAGGAATGCATCATTCAGTTACTTATTATGGAGGCTACTGTTCATGCTTAAAAGCATGAATTCTATTGTCTGTGCTTGGCAGACTTTCCCTGACAGAGGACTTACTGACATAACCAATTCTTTATCAGTAAACTGAGCGTCAGTTAAAAATGAAGCTCCAGCTCTTCATTCATAGCACTGTGAGTCAAGGATTCTTTAAACTTGGAAGGCTTCTATGACCAGACACAATTTGGAAATAAGGAAAAACACCAGAAAATCCATAAAATATGGAAGAACGCATTACTTTATCGGTCAGTCTCACATCTTGATCACGGAGCAGTATACAGCAGCTAGAACTTCCACTCTTGACAGAAAAAAATACCTTTCACATCTCATATTGTCACAAGCACTTCATTTTAATTACCTCACTACCTTACCAGAAAAAGTAGGGACAGTTTCTAACAGTCACATGGTGTTCTTTTTAAAACATGCTATACAACAAATTCATTAGAAAAGCCTTCACTTCCATTATTACATAGGTTTAACAAAAATATGTGAAACTGCAAAGCGGTTTCCAGTTTTAAGTAGTTAACGTCTTTAAAAACATTCTATGAAATTTGGTTTCCTTAGAGCTTCTAAATAAACAATATATTAGAATATCTACAAATCAAATATTAAAGGAAAGAGTAGGTCCAAGAAGTCTGTAACATAAATTGAGTTCCTACATGCTTATCCCTCAAATGTTTTTCACTGGAAAAAATATTTTAAATTTGAAGCACAGCAAAAAGTGTCTGCTGAAATGTTACTGCTTTTTTGAAGTTGTTACAGCATCAGTGTACTTTCTATCTCAGTACAAATTCAACACAAACACATTGTATCATGACAGTGACATTAAGTTCTTTAAAACAAGCATTCTGGATTTAAGCAATATGACAAGAATAAGGACTTCAGCAATTACACTACTTGGCAAAATTGCATCTCAAATGTCTGTCTCTTCCTCTTGCAATACAGCTGTTGTCACAGTCACCAAAACTCAGGTAGTGCCATTCAGGGAGTTACAAAGATGATTCAAACTGCTCGTTTTGATTGGTGTTTGCCTCTAGCTTAACTGAAGGGATGCTCTCTGACTTAGTCCTCCTAGTTTTTGGAATTTCAATGACAACTTGTGAACAAGAAATACTAAGTGACGAAGATTTTTCTGTCTTCTTTGCAGTACTATCATCTTCTGTTCCGCAACACTGCTTCAAAGCACACTGAGTCCTGCAAGGCAACTCACATTTCCCTCTCCCTGATTCAGAGCTAACGTTGGCAAACTCAGGCTGGATGGTGGTTGCATGAATCCCTTCGTCGTGGAAGATCTCTTTTATGCGCTTTGCCACCATCATGTATGTCGAAGGCTCAGGACACTTTATGTGAGCAGTGCCAATGATCCTACTGCCTGCTAGCTGCCAAATGTGCAATTCATGGACTGCTTCAACTCCTTCAATGGTACGTAATTTTGAGTTCAAAGAATGAACATCTATTTGTTTGGGAACAGTCTGTAGCAGTATAAGGGCTGACTCCCTAAGTAACGGGTAAGTTGTGTAAAGGAGTATACAGAGCATGATCAGACAAAGGACAGGATCTAAATATAGCAACCAGCATGGACCAGCCACTGTAATGCTCTCTTGCTCAGACTTGTTTGCTCTGCCAAGTACTTGGGACAAAGTAGCATTTTCCATGCAATGATTATTGACACATGGATTAAAGCAAGGCCCATCCTTGGGACATGGATTCCACAACCCATAAAAGAGCAAGGCATTCACTACTACAATTACTGAACCTAAGGCATCTCCAAAAACATGCAGAAAAACACCACGCATGTTAAGTTGCGCACTAGAGTCTTCCTCAACCTCCTCTACATCCAGAGAATAATGGCCAGCGTTCCCATTCGCTTGTAGGTCAGGCATGTCACCTTTCATTTCACCTGACAAGAAAACAGTAAAGTGATTAGGCATATGTTATGATATTACACATTACTATAATTCCATATAAAATAATAACCAACATTAAGCTTGTCAGACTGAGTACAAAAAACCTGAAAAGCAGGCAACTACACCCATAACACTTCACAACATTTTCTCTGGCTGAGAAATATTCAGTTGTCCCAATAAGTGATCTAAATAGTCCAGAAGGCAATTGTTTCTACACGGAGGTTAAAGATGCAGAGTGGCAAAACAAAGTATGACTATGTTCTAATTTATTCTACTGAAAAACTGTTTTCAGGCTTTCTAGCTGGCTAACTATTTTACTACTCGCTGTTCATTTCTTAAACAATATGTAAAAAAGCTAGTTAAGTAGCTAAGTAACTTACATTTGTTCCCTCTTCTGAAAAGCCAGCAGGCTAATCATATTGCTAAAAATCTATCTTAAATCACAGCACTGCATTGCTATTTTATATTCAAATTTATGAGGCCAGAAGCTCAAAAGCTCTATGGATACTTCTTTACAGTAACTTCTTCTCAGGTTTAGCAGTTCATTTCCAAAAGACTTCTGAATTCAAGGAAAAGGATTTTTTTTCTGAGATGGCACATGGAATCAGCAGAACTGTGAGATACAATGAGCTGAGCTTCTAGGTCTAAACCACAGAATTTATCAGCAGTATTGACTACAGAACAGCACAAATTATCAATTAAGCTCTCCAAGGCTATGAACTAGTGCTATTTATATTTTGGAATACATAAACGTTTGTATTACTTTTCTGAAGTGACATACAGGTGTTGTTGATGCCCAAAGCCATATGTCATAAACCATGGAATGCATAAATGAACAAGTTAGCATTTTCCGTTGTCAAAACTGTTTGCAATATTACCACTCCATCACACCTAACTAGCTTTATAGGAATAAATGCACACATCATTACAAAGAAGAATGCTTTTTGAAATAAAAACATCTTCCAATGATCAAAATTTGAAGTATTTTACATGATAAACCCCCTACTTTTCTTCAAAAGTTCTCTGGACAGAAAACTTCTAGTGTTACAGACATGTAATGAGTACCAGCCACTGGCCTGACAAACCGAAACAAGGAGCTTTTACTGCTTCTGTAGTTACTGAGTTTAGAACTTTGTAATATTAACATGTTAGTATGACCTGAAGCTTCTGCCACTCTGCTTTCATGGCTGCGATTCCATAAGTACAAAGAAGGGTTGGGCTCCTATGAAGGCAGCTGAGTGGGTCAGTTCCAAGCCCCAGGCTCATAACCTCGTGCATCATGCTTCTGTCCTAAAGCTCCAGCTACATTTTCCACACAACTTCCAGGAGTTATGGAATATGGGAGCTCTAATTTTCCACAGAAATCAATAAACTACAGAAACATATCTCAGTTTACAGAATTCAGACCTTGGGGTCCATAAAAGCAAGGTAAGAAGAACTTTTCTGAGACTCTACTGCATATCAAGTACTGGGAGAAAAGAAGATTTGGAAGGTCAGTAGATCTCTATTATAACACTGATTAACAGGAAACATGGCGCCATAAAGCTCTTGAGATTTTTTTCATAGCAAAAGGCTAAACCCTCATCTTGCTCTGTTAATTCTAACTACAAGCTGATTACTTCACATAAAGTTTATGCACAAAGGTACCTGTGCTGGTCTAAAGCCAACACTAGCTTTCAACTTCCAACGTAGGAAATCAGGGTCTACCTCACTCTTTGTAATTTCCAGTGAAAACGTATTACCACTCTCAGTTTTCCCCAGTCTTCACCTACATATCTTATAGCTTCTCAAAAGTCTCCAAGCACCCTTGCCTGTAACATTTCTATGGATAAACTATGAATAACTCCATAATCATGACAGGGCATAGAAGGAAATATAAACTCATTTCAAAGTTTCACTGTAACCAAAATTATGCCCTATTATCACCTAAATACCCATAACAAATTATTTGTTATTGCCAGAAGGACATCTACAAGAAATTCCAGACAAGTTACCTCAAACTGGTACACATTTTAAACCATGCTGTAAGTTTATCTATTAGTCTAGAACTAGTCCAAAACTTGGCTATAAGCACAACTTTTCACCATGTTTCACCATGCTTCACCATGCAAGAACAACTCACAAGCTGGGATTACCTATTAGATCAACGGTTATGGGAATGTTACATTGCTTGAAACTAATTATTAGGATACCTTTGTTGGAACTAAACATTAAGAGCTTATTATGTGGTCAAGAAAATGGTGTACTATATTCAGAGGAACTTTCCTATTCTCTAGCAAAACCTGTCTTTCCAAAACCAACATGGGAGTAAAAATACTGAAGAAAGAGAGAGGAACTTCTAAGTTTCTCAAATGTGTATTGGAACCTCTGACCACCAAAATCCAAAGACCACTTTGTTCAACTGCAGCTCAATTTAAGCTGTAAGAGTGGTCTTCTCATGTCATCCTGAAAGTAACGGGGAGACATGGCTCCTGAAGACTGAAACCCCTTCCTCCTGGTAACTGGGATGCCATATGATTAAAGCAGAGAAACTGCATTTTCTCTCCTAGCCTAGGACTTGGCTTCGACCAAGTGACTTCAGAATGAACTATCCAGGCTTCTGGATCCACTAAAAAAAAAACCCAATAATCCAAGAAATTCCCTCCCACAAAACAGACAGTTTGACGACAACTGGGAACCAAAGATTTTAAACGTATCTCTACATGCAAGTGAGTGGGAAGGTGCGTACTTTAGAAGACTAAAGAAAACTAACTCAAAGAAACCACGCATGTACTCCTGACATCAGTGAGCTCCATATTCAGTGCCTACTGCATGACTTCCACTGTTCTGACTGGTAACTTCCAAGACTTGTTCCTATTAATAGTTATGAAGAAGCACAACATTACTGCAACGTAATACCTCAGTATATTACGTTCAGATTGAGATTAGCTTCTCAGGTAGCTAAGAACCGACTCAGCAGAGAGATCTGGTTGTTAGGACCAAGGTGTTGAGCTATGCTCCATTTGATGTGCAGCCAGTTCACAAGGCATCAGTGCAACGTTTTGTGACAGCTTATGTCACCAGTCAGAAAACACTCGTGATGTGCTTCCTCTACCAGCACCAACTTTCTCCAAGGCAAACTGCTTTATCCTAAGACTCTTTTACACTCAGATCTGTCTGCAAGACAAACACACAACTTACGGCACTCCCTTTAGCACTTGAAGGAAAGGCATGTGGTAGAGGTGCAACGGCTGTGTACTTCAAAGCACCGCTAAGAAAGTTTCCTGCCTCTTCCCGAGGAGGAATGACAGGTGGTCCCCACGAAACTTGCACCAGGTGGGACCCAGGATGCCTACCACCTTCCTCAGGTAAGGGACCTCTCCCGCTTTCCTAACACCTCTATGCTGGTACCGGGCAGAGGTGGCGCAGGACTTACTTAGCTTCTCCTGGCCGACTCCATTGGAACTGCTGCAGTTCTCCACCAAGTTGCTGGTCTCCTCCCTGTGCAGCGCAGCCTCCACATTCCCAGCTGTCTGCTCGGTCTTGGGGCTGCTGCGGGGGTGCTGCCTGCCGCTGTGCGAGTGCCCGTGGCCATGGGAATGGCCGTGGCCCCCGACACCGTGGTGTCTGAAGAGGCAGAGCCCCAGCAGGTTGATGATGAGTCCCGCCACCCCCACGCCGATAATCACTAGCGGCTGCTGGATCTCATGAGGCTCCGTGAAGCGCTCAATGGCCTCCAGCAGGATGGCGAAGCACAGGGCGGTGAGGAAGACGGCATTGACGAGGGCGCCCATCACCTCGGCCCGCACCCACCCGAAGGTATTCTTCTTGGTGGCACGGGTGCGCTGGGCGAACCGTACGGCCACCAGCGCCACGACCAGGGCCAGGACATCGGAGAGCATGTGGAAGGAGTCGGAGAGCATGGCCAGCGACGACGTGACCCGGCTCACCACCACCTCCACCACGAAGAAGAGGAAGGTAAGCGCCATCATGCACAGCAGCCGCGCCCGCCGGTTCTGCCACCACCGCGGCCCGTCCGGGCCGTTCGCCGCCATGCCCCCGCACACTGAGCCCGGGGTAGCAGCTGCCGGCCCAGCCCGGAGGAGGAGCAAGGAAAGCAGCCGGCGGTTGGCCCGGCGAGCGGCCGCGAGTGCAGCGAAGCCCCAACGGCAAACACAGCTCCTGCCCTAACGCCAACAACCCAGCAACTGCCGCTCCCTACCGCACGCGCTGGGCAAGCAAACTTTGCACCCGAGCCCCCTCACTCTTTCCACACGGAACCCGAGCCGGCACAGCCACTCCCCTTCACCCGCGCCCCATTGGCCACCGCCCCCCGCCTCACTCCCTATTGGTCCGCACCTCCTCGCGACAGACGCTCCCGCCCCCTCGTAACGCCCATTGGGCCGTGGCCACTTCGCCGTGCTGTGCCGTGCCGGAGGAGGGGGCGGGGCCGCAAGTGACGTCTCAAGAGTGGCTCTTCCGATTGGCTGAGCTCCGCCCACCGCACGGCGGGTCCCGCCCCGTCGGCGAGAGGGACTCGTGCAAAAGGTGCGCTTCACACGGCCCCGGCTCCGCGCGCGTTCAGGGCGGGGCTTTCCCTGAGGGCTGGGGAATGAGGTGGGAATGGGGGCGGAGGTGGGCGGAGGTGGAGGTGGGGCACGGGCACGGGCACAAGCGGCAGGGATCGCTGGGCGACGGGAGGTGGCGCAAGGTCAGGATTTGGGGGAGGGGATGTCTCTGATGTCAGGCCTTCGTGAGGTTAGCCTTTGTGACGTCACGCGGGGCCCTTGAGGATTAGGGTCTCCTGAGGTCTTGGCGCACGGCCCTGCCGCCAGGGCCACCCAGCCTCTGCCCCTTGCAGCCGGCGCGACGGGAGGTGAGCCTCCGGAGATGGCACGCGCTAGCGAGCTGCCCGCAGGGGTCTGCGCACACCGGACCCGAGGGGGTGTCTGGGGCGGGGAGAAGAGACCCTCGCCGGCACCACAAAACGTCGAAGAGGGGCTCCAGGAGGGGCCACGGCCGGGGCTTGGCCGCTGGCCTCGCGCTCCTGTGCAGCCTTCCCCAGGCCCAGAACGTCTTCCCCTCCCGCCTCTGACCGGGCTGAAGCCCTGGCTCACTGGAGGGGACTTTGCGCCTAGTGGATTAGAAAGTGGAGCAGGAGGCGTGCCGGCACCAGGAATGGCCTTGCCCAGCCACGGCCTCTCTGCTCCGTCCTGCCTCGAGAACGGAAAAAGAACCAGCGACCAGCCCGTGAACTGCACGAACTCAGCACCCCTCTCCAGCTATCAAATCAATGGGCCCATTCTCCAGCTACCGCACACAAACCGCAGTACATCCCAACAGCTGTTCCTTACCAGCTTTCTAACTCGTAGTTTGCTTTAGATTTGGCCTTTTTGCAAGGGCATTTCTATTTTAATTCTCCTGTTTGTGCCACTGAGGAAAATGGGGTGAGTGAGGAGGCAATAATAAAGTTAAACATTTGGAAAGAAGATGATAAAAAGCTGTAATATAACAAAAATAAATGTTTAAAAGTCAGTCCATAGATACTATTTCTTTTATTAAACTTGTAGGTAAAAAACATAATGAAAAAACCTCCAAACCGACCTGTAATTTGGAATAGGCTTCCACTAAGTTCAGCAGAGTCCCAGTGAGTCTGCATCTGCCTACCACATTGGTCTCGCCTGTGCATGCCGTCCCTCCTTATTCACTTACACTGTAGTGTTAGGCTCTCTACAGAGCAGATACGACTTGTGGAACACAGGCACTGTTGTGCTGACCCATGACCCTGAACTCTGTCTTCTGTGGGATTGTTCATGCATCAAAATCTAGGTCCCCTACGTTTTCAGTTTAGCGGTAGGAACCCATATGGAATGCTTTAATGACCATCATAAAGAGTACTGCAAGAGAGTCAGTAATTAGATTGCTATATCATTCTCCTCATCTACGTGGCTTCCCATATGACATAATATCATTTAATAAGACGTTGTAAATAATCAGAAAGCTGCCCAGCAATTATACTAAAATGGAACATGCCAATGTCCTTTCCTCCTGACCCCTTTCAATGTCTCCCGTTGGACTTCAGGAAATAATAGCACTGAATGCTATTTGGTCGCCCCCATGATGTCATAGTTTTCTTGATCAAAAATCCTCAGTCCCCTCCTGAGTGAAAAAAACAGAACATCAGTATCACCCTCATGAACAAAAACTAAATTGGCAATGAAAGTAAAATGTCTCAAGAACTTTGACTAACTTACAGGAGGTTGGTTATGGATTTTTTGGTGTCTTTCATGGTATATAAGCAACATCGAGATCGATCTGTGATCCTTTCAACATTTCTTCAACATAAGACCTCCTAATGGGCTCAAGGATACCATACCACTGGTCAATTTGCTGCTGCTTTCCCATTACAGGATGGCATATTCTTGATCCCTCTCTTGTCCAGGGATAGCTTTTCTTCCTGCTATACCAGGATGAGTAACAAATTGATTTGGTGGTCAAAAGCCACAAGACATGGACCATGTACCTCAGGAAAGCAGAAGACCATGGTTTCTTCCCAGGCAGGAAGTAATAATGGTTCCTTGGGTCTTTTGCTTCCTGATGACTAGGGCTGGGTGTATAGTTTTGTCCTACAGCATCCAGCAGCCACCATTGTCTTCAATGGCTTCAAATACAGAGACTTTGACTTTTGTCAGGCATAAACCAGCAGCTGGACTTCATTTCATTAAATGCGAAAACATTTCATGTCGCTACCTCTTTCTCATAAACCAGTATGCTCTACACTGCTGTTCCCAGGCTTTTCTCTTATATTACTATGTGTCAGCATCCAAGAGGCGCTGGGATAGTTCCTAAATTTAGAACTGTCCATCTGGCAACATTATAAACTTTAAGCTAATGTGAAGGTATCTGATAAAGGTACCTAATGAAGCCATAAGTGGTCTGTTACAGGAGAACATTTTGTTCCTACTTATGCTTTTGAGGAGAATACTATGTCGTCAGAGTAGGGAGGAGTCCAGGTTTTTTTGTTGTTTGGGGTTTTTTTAGGCTTCCGGGCATTGTTTGTGACTCACCAAATTCTTTTGTAGCTCAGCTTCCGGTCCACATATGTGGAAGGACCTGTCTGCAAGTCTGTTTACTTACTGTAAATGCTCTGTGTTGTAAGGGGAGAAGTAACTCTGAATCTCCAGCATGCAACTTCATACTGCCCCAGAACTGGGTGACAAGGCAGGGGAAAGCTAAATAGAAAGCTGCTGCCTGTTGCCCGTTGTGAGGTAAAATGTTTTACGATAAGTACTGCTGAGCCCTCTTAAGTCAGCTGAACACTGTGGGAAGAATAAGACTTTGGTTGGGAGAATCACTATTACTTAGCATGTTTGCGGAGTAAATAAAGTCACTAGTTTTTCCTTTTGATTTCTGAGCAAGTTTTCAAGTAAAGAGATGTCTGCCATGGAGGGCTTTTCATCAGTCTGTGCCCTTCCACTTGGAAAAGGGGAAACCCTGTCTATAAACCACTAATACAGTCAGATACTACAGAGTGCACTGCCTGCTTTTAACACCTAACTTATTCCCTTTCTATGCAGTCATCAGACCTGCCTGCTTTTAATAAAGGCTTGTGTGACTCTGGCAAACATGACTCCATCTGTCTATTCCACTTCAAGGCTGTCAGTGTTCATTTTAGGCTGCATTTCTTGCAGGCAATGTGTCTCCCTGGTAGCTATCATTACAAGGTTTCTTCAGGCTAGATCCAGTCATTAGATTCACTGTCCAGTTACCTACATAAACAAGTTTGTTCTTTGTCATGAAAAAAAAAGACAAATGAGAAGTGAGTATTACTGTTCATTCACATAGCTCTACTTCAAATTCACTGTTATATCCTGATTCAGGAAAGCAGCTTTATCAAGGAAAGGACTTAAACATGTGTTCACAGTTAATTAAAAAGGCCTTCTCTGAATAGAGGCAAGTTAAGCACATGCTTACATGCTTTTGTTTGTGACCTGTGAAGAAAGACTATAGCTGTACTTCGCATTAAGATAGGAAATGAAGAACATTTCTTCTTCTACCTGGTTACCATGACACTGTAATCTGGGCTTTTTGGAATTCAGTGGCAGTACTCTAGACAAATTGAGGGAGGTCAGTATTTCATTTGCTATACTAATGCTGAACCTTGCCAAGCAGATGAAAAAATCCAGTTTCCCTTCCAAAATATTTGTTTTTCTTTAATAAAGAAATAACTGTTTTGAAAATATGCCTTTCTTAAGTCCAGTTTTGATCTTTCCTTTCTAGGCTAGTTGTTTTGCTTTCTTGCTTTCAAGCCATTCATTTGATCATTTGCCATTCATTTGGCAGCCTGCAACTGCTTCATAACTTATGGCACAATTAACTGCACAGCCAGTCTGTAACTATTTTTAATGAACAGACTCTTTTTCTTTTTTTTTTGTTTGCTTGTTTATTTCTTTTCCTTTTTTCTTTTTTATTCTTTTTTTTTTTTTCTTTTTTGTAGACCTAAGAGCATTTCCTGGCTGCTTTGGTTACCAGTTTGTCTGCTTATGGTAGAATTAAAATTTTCTTAAAATTCACAAATAAGATGGCAAAATAGTTACTCTTATCCTCTGTGAAGTTAATACTAATAAGGTATTTGTTAGAGCTAGTAGCTTATTCAGCCAGTACTCAAGTGGATCATACTGGCAAAATCACCACCATATTAATCATTAAAGGGAAAAAGAAAAAAAATATGGTGTTACTTAATTTTGCACAGTGTGGCTCTCTGCTGGAAAGATAGTAACAATGATTCAACAGGGATGGGAAGATACTGTAAATATGGAATTCATGGAAGGAAAAAATGTCTTGCAGCTGATTGGTAAGAACATTTTAAATGGTTACTGAAATAAATTATCCTTTTAATGTCATTTTTAGTAAATCATATTTTTAAGCTCTGCCTTTTATATCTTTAGAAAGAATCTGAGATCACTAGCTCTAAGCGAATTTTCTTGGACCTGCGGCAATGCGTATCAGTGAATCAATGGGTATTTGCTGAGGACAGACACTGAGAGGTGTGTGCTAATAACTGTGGTGCCTTCCACCACCTACCTTTAGTATCTGGCCCTGTCAGAGAACATACAGTATTTTCTCATGTCAAAGTTGGTTATTTGGGGATAGGCATTTCCAGTGTCACTATGGGGTGCTAGATTTCATTGCTGTAGGATTTCTAAAAGTCTCTTGCTGGAAGAAGATCACTCATATCCTTTGAGGTAAGTCCCTAGAAGTCCCTACAAGAACAGCTAATACTGTCATGAAACCGTAAATGTGTATGTTCTAGCATTTGAGAAGTCAGTTCAAAACTAGTTCAACAAGTGCAGCTTTGAAATGTGTGAGGCTGCAAAACACCTCTGTGTAATGCTGCCAAAGAAGAAATGCCCTTTGGTAGCACATTTTGCTCTGAGAAATGGGGCCATGCTGGTACACCTCTGGGTGTCTCCTGGGTTTTCAGTGACATCAAGGGCACACTGATCGATGCAAAGATCTGGTTTCAGTCCCAAGGGTTGAACTAGGCAATGTAAGAACTTAGTACAAGAGCAATATTGGCTTAGAAGAGGAAGATCCCCAGGCAAATTGGAATGAAAGCCGTCACGCTGGCTGTGTATATACAGAGCTTACACAGTGGTTCCTTGAACAGCCATGAGCACAGGATACAGCACATCCTATCATTTCTGCTCTGCAGGACAGGCTTGCCTGCAGCACAGCAAACAGCCTGGTGGCACAGGAGAGGCATGGCATGCTCGGGCTTTTGGATCCCTGTGCAACACATGTTCCTCATGAGCTCCCAGAGTGACCCAGCACCAACAGGTCTGATCTGGAAGGCAGCCTCAGGCTTATCCTCAGCAGGCAGCCCAGGTGCACCTGGTGTTTCCAGCCAGCTCCCCTACCCACACATTCTGCTGCTCTTGCAGCAGCACACACAAGGCAAGAACTGCACCTCTCTGTACTGATTATGCAGTTTCTTAGAAGTTCTTCAAATGGCTGAGTTCTAGCATGCTTGTCTTTTTGCCATTTGTATACTAGATATTAATTGTATCAGCTTGAGATGGATGAATTTCCCTGTATTACACAAATGGATGTATCTGTGTAAAAGTGATGTAAAAACACCATTGATTTTGTGGATTGACATGTTTATGTTAGATCCCATTTAGGTCTGTAGGTGCTGTTAACAGCTGTTAATCAGCCATCAGCCAAGCTCATGACAAAGACTGCTTTTCTAAGTTGCATGTATTTAGAAAAAAAGCCATTCTAGCAAATTACGTCATATAATTAATGTCATCTACTAAAAGCAAGTTTGCACCCACTATAAACATTTTCTGCAGATAACCATTTTGAGAGCTGTTTGAAAAGCATCTTTGCCCAGACCAGAATTACATTTTTTCAGTCCTAATTATTCAACTACCCCTCTCTACAAAGCTGATGCTGTGATTTGGAACATGATGCAGTTTTGATTCTGAGACTGCTGGACAGTGCTCCTTTCCCCATGCACCAAATGTGACCTTCACATGAGGATGGAGACAGGAACGTCTGTTCTATGCCTCATCACCTATTTTCTTTTCAAGGATCTGTTGTATTTGATGTTGGTTAAATCATGTCCCATGGCAGTAAGCATAAACATGTTAGCTTTATGTTCTGTAACTAAATCTCTTCATTTTCAGAACTGCCTTCCATGAAGCCATTTTGTAGCCAACTTAAGCTAGTCCAACTAAAGGCTAGTGCCAAAATGGGCAATCACTTTCCCCTTCAGAAATTATGTTCCTGCCTCCAACCAGACCTCAGATCTTGCAATTAAGGCATGTGATGCCATGAGGGGTATCAGCTCTGCCTGCCAGTGCAACTAAAACCAAATTTTTTTTCTTCAGCATTAGTCTTTGGGCAGTTCAGCAAGTTAATCCTATTTACCTTGGGCTGCGGGATTGCTAGAGCTGACATGTAGGACCATGTGATTAGGGCAGGGAAAAGCCTGTGACCTATACTGGCAAAAGCCCAGAGTTGCTGATGCTGATCATGAAACCACAGCCTCAACGGGACAATAAGGGAGGGATTAATGCCTGGGAATTGGTAGCTGACACACAAACATCTTCAGATCATGAGTCTCCCTTTAGAATCAGCGGAGATCTTATCAGTTTTGTCAGCAGAGCCTGCAATGTAGTTTATCTCCTCCTACAGTAGTATGTTGTTGATTAGATGAATGCCGTCCTTAGAGTGTTTGTTTCTGCCATGAACTATAAAGAAAGCCTGGTGTGAATAGATCAGAGATTAGATCAGTGAGGTGACTCCTGCCCCCAAGTGTTAGTTCTGCCCATTATAAGACAAGGATTTTTCTTATTCGTACATTAAAGCATCAGTTGAGTTCTTTAATAGCACGAACTGAATAATGTCAGAAGGAAGAGTGAAATCCAGTGGCCTGTCACTAATAGTAATGTTTATACCAATATACTAGAAATGGGATGTTCAAAGCTGTGTCCCTAAGCTAAAATTCGCAGGCATAGAGGAGGTTTTTTCATTTAATCAGTCCTGGGCAGACAACAGTTTCCTCATAAGCAAACAGCAGTGGTGGCTGCTTTTGGAAAGAAGGTCATTTATGTGGGTTATTAAGCACAGAGGAGCCTCACTTCAGGCACGAGTTTTCAAAAAACCTTCAGCTAAATGTTACAAGCTAATTCCATATGCTTCATTGTGAATGGCTATTTGCATGGTGAAACAGTGACTGTGAACATTGGTTTTTGAAAGTTTTATTTATGTTGACTTGCTTTATATCTAGCCAGATGTTTCTGTCATAATGCTTGGGATAACAAAATTCACATCAGCACGGGTGGATTAAATTGCGTACCACACTAGCTGCAGAGTCAATGGAGGGAATCCATTTTTACCACTGCTAAGATGACAAAGCAAATAGTGAATACAGAAGTTACAATGGCTGTCCTGGGAGGGACTTGTCCCTCAAGTTTCCAAGTAATCTATTTGTGAAATATGTGCTCCATCTCCCTTATTGACTAGCAATGTATATTATCTGGTTAGTTCACAGTGGGGATAAAGGTCTCTTTCCTGCCATAAGTCAAACTCTTGTGCAAAAAGCTGTAGTTAAACTGTGTATAACCTTAGGATTGTGAACAGTGCCAACTGAAGTTCTAGGAATATGTTTATTCAGTTTTTTTATTAGCCACCTATAATAGATGTACTTTGTGCCTTTACTAATTAGATAAACCAGTACTTATCTGTTTCTTGGAAATTTCACAGTAGGAAGATAGTCTTCTTGTAAAAAAGGGAGCAAACTATGTGCTTATTTGATGAGCAGCATCACAGCCCACCAGTGTTGTTAATATACTGGTACGTGGATTTTATGTAGTGATATAAAATCACTGCAAGCCCTATTAAAATATATAGACACTAACTGATAAAAAAATCAATAGCCTTTTGTGTTTGTTAATAATGATAACCAACACCTTTATGTCTAATCCTAAATGGGAAAAATGTTTCCCACATGATATTTCATATTCCTGGAGATTTGATTGGAGCCTGTAAGCACACAGAAAGGCAGCTGATAGCAGTTGTGTGTTCATGTTTTCCCAGGGAGTCTTACCAGGCTAGGCTGACATAGTCCACCATGGGAGGCAGCCATACAGTAGATTGTCCTCCAGGACACTCTGTGTGGGTGAACACAGAATCAGCCCCTCCTGAAATGTCTGGTATGGTGTAATGCAGTCAATGTGTAGGCTGAGAAGTGCTACAAGAGAGAGAGGAGGAACTGCTTGATCTCTTGTCATTATAACTCACCATGGTCATATGCAGTCGTTTCCCGGCATTGACTCTGGCCTGACCTAGCAGTAGGGACAGCTAGGGCAGTTTAGCAGTGCTGAGTCCCATGCCTTAGCCAGGTGCTCAGTGCTAAGTCTTCTCTTTATTGAGGTGATTCACCCTAGCCCCACATACCATAGTGTCCTTCTGACCTCCTTAGTCTCTCCCTCATCTGCTGTAACTGTGTCACACAGCCTGTTTGTGCTGGTCGGGAAGGTAACACAGGCCTCTGCACATGGACATCCCTCTCTGGCAGCCCAAACCCAACAGCTTGCATGTCACCTAATCCAGCCACAGGTAAAAAAAGTGACTGTTGATGCTTCATCACATTCAGCCTATGAGAAGCCAGCCTCGGGGGTTGTGCAAAAGGCAGGCCCACAGGCAGTAAACGGGGCTGCAAGCAGTGCTGAGTCCCAGGCACCAGCCAGGTGCTCAGCCTTCAAGGCTCCCTTGCCCTGGGCAGAGCACAACTGGTTACAGATTTTGGACCTCTGTGCCCAATCCTCTGATATGCTCCAGTGAAGCCCCAAACTTGGATGCAGCTCAGTCTCATGTTTCTGTGTTATCTGCTCTACCCAGCAAGGGAACCCTTTGTGGATCCATCCCTCTGGACCGCTGGGATAGCACAAGCGCTTGGGGACCCTCCTGCCTGCAGAAAACTGACAGGAGCAGCAGCACCACAACCAGCTCCTCATGCTCACGCCTGTAGAGCTGTTTATCTGGAACAGATGGAGCCTTTAGAGGATAATGGTCACCTCCAGCTTTTCCTTTCCAGACTGTCTGCACAGCCTTTGGGTGTGCCTGAGTGCTGTGATCTGCAAGTCTGCACACAGCCTGACAAAGCCACTAAGGTGGCAAGGCAGCTAATAATTAAACCTGCTTTTTCAGTTTTACTGCTGGAAAAATGCTTCTCTAGCAAAGCACTAAGGAGAATGCACTGCTCCTTTACATGAAAAGAATATCCAGATACCCAAGATAAACACCGGCCTTCATTTAGCATGCTGATTTCTGTGCTGCTATCTATTTCCCCTGACAGTTTCAGTGAGATCAGTGAGTGCTTCAGCCCTCTTAAAGATTTTCAGGGCTGTTGCTTTTAAAGCGAAAAGGGGAAGTAGTTGCATTTCCAGGGTGTCTCAGTTCGTGAAATTTCAAATGACAACAACTGTAGCAATAAAATGTGCATAGGTATCTATTTGCACTTGCAAATTCTGCCATCTTCCCCCTAACTGACTGACTGTTTGAAGCATCAGTTTAGTGTATACATGTATGCACACACAGAGTATATGTTGTTCAGGAGGAAGGTTAAGAGTAAGGATCACTGCTTTTCTAAGTCAGAAGACACTGCTGGCTGTCTTGTGCTGGAGAATGGTACAGTGGTCAAACAAACGTTAATATTCTGGTCTTTAATTGTTCCATTAAAAAAAAACAAAACAACAAAAACCCCAACAAACTAAAAACAGCATGACTGAAAAATACAAAGCAAATAGAGCAAACAGACAAGATGGAGCAAAGACAGCAAGAGGAAAAAAAGTCAAAACCAAATAATAGGCGGAGTTACAGTTAGTTATTTCTACCAATTCCAAATGTCTTGCTTCTTTATGCTAGCTCACTTGATTGTTGGACAGTGGGGGCAGTTTCTACAGGCTTCTCTTTAGCTAAATTGACTTATTGGATATGAGGGTATCACTTTATAAAAAACATTCTTCTTCAGGAAGTAATAAAATGCTCAGTTCAAAGTCTGTCCTCAAGTGGTTTTGCTGGATGGATGTTATACTCATGTGGCTTTATTCTACCGAGTCATCCCTAGGGAGAGTAGAAATGAGGAATGGTGGGGAAAGAGATTTGGAAAAAAGCACTCTAAATCAAAAGGGCAGGACTTTGTATGCAACCCAGGCCACAATGGCCTCAGTGGCTCCCACAGGGCCAGGATTCCTCCTACATTTACAACAAGGACAAAGCTTAATAATCTTGCCCTAGCTTTGCATACTTCAGCAACTTTCCTCAGTTGTTTGCAAATCTTTCCATTCATCGGTGTCTGACATATGGCAGATGTTTCCCAAGATGTTGAACACCCACACTATCATCCTTCTGATGTCACTGAGGTCTGAAGCATAAAAGACTTGTCCACAGGGGAAATGTTCAGCATTTATCTGGAGCTTTTAGTAAGACAGTTCTTATAGGTATATATTTTGCCAAAAACGGCATGTTTCTTTGGGAATCTCCTGTCCTTCACTGATGCTCTAGGGGTGATGGAAGATAAATTTACTGATAATCTAAAGAACAATTTCTTAAGTTATTGCTCAAAGGTTGATCATTAGGAACTGTAGCATTGATATGACTTTAAACTCTGACTCAGACGTTCTCACTTCAAAGACCCCTGCCTAAATTGTGTACTGTGTTTTCGAAATCTAGCCAGCAGTGATGAAAACGTTTCAGGTCATAGGGAAGCTGTCTCACTCCTTAGTGTCTAAGCCCTGCAGTCTGGCTATCCCCTAGCTGCCAATGTCTTCTGGCAAAAGTAGCCGCAACCACTCAGGTCCAGATATTGGGAATCTTTCAGAAGTAGATAAATAAAACACTAATAAGGATAAATATGAGAGAAAATCAGAAGTAATATGCAGCAAAGAGATGACCCTAAAAAACAGATGTGGGTCAATAGACATTTTAACATGATATTTGGCCCAAATTTTGCTAAAAAGTTTCCCCATAACTCACAGAGGAAGAAATGATTGTGAAATGGGTCTGAAATTAGATTTTTAATTTCCAACATATTCCTTGCAAAGACAAAATCCTTTGCTTCCAGCAATGCTGAGTTAGGGTTAATGTTTATACTGTCTCAGATGATAATGAAACCCTAGGTAGTTGTAAATAAACTACTGTTGTTTAAACAGCCACTCTCATTCTTGTGCCAAAGGATAATTAGCTCAGACAAAAAAAAAAAAGGGGGGGGGGGAAATTATAATGATACCTCCTCAGTAATGTATGTAAAAATACCTAAAATTACACTTCCTCTTTTTTGAAGTGACCACTTCGTAAAACAAATAAGCAAGAGTGACACTACTCTGAGCAACCTCCATGAGAAAGCAGAGCTACATGTGCCTACAGAGACAGGCTCACCCTGTTAATTCAGAGTGAACTTCCTCTCCTGTGAAGGGAGGAAGTCAGGCTACTAGGTTGTCAATCAGAAGGCTGGCATTAATTTAAGTAATAAAATCAAAAGGGTGGATGTTGCTGTGGAAGAATTTCCAGTTTACCTAGTGGCCTGCATTGATACATTGTGAAGGACCCAGTAGCTATGCAAAGACAATATATCAGTGTGGCTTTGTTTCTACTAGCTATGTGCTTAAAACAAACTAAAACCCTCACTTCTAGGTAAGGCAAGTCCCAAATATGAGTTTCCTTAGAATAACTCCCAGTTTGAGAAATGTCTACCGTTTTTTTCATGCAGTTATTATTTATCAAGGGCAGGAAGCGACCTAACCAGTAATCAGGGGTCTTAAATGTGTAGTATGTTATGCTGAGACTGGGTATCTGTCCTGTTTCTCAGAACTGCTGAGGACAGGATGATTTACAGCAGAAGTTCTCCTGGCATTGAAGTGAACAGCTACTATTCTTCCAGGCCAAGTCACACCAGGGAGAATGAGCCTGTAAATGGGGGAAGAGACTGATTATTTTGTGTTTGGTTGCTTAAAAAAAAAAAAAAAAGAGTAGAAGACAATTCTATTTGCATATGCTGAAAGCTGTCCTTACTGTAGCAAAGATTTCATTTTATTCAGTGCTTTTCATGTTGATGCTTCTGATTTTCTGTAGGGAAACAATTGGTGGTTTTACTGTGGGATTGCAAAAAAATATTCATTCACAGCCTGGTTCTGCAGGATACTGGGTTAGGACTAAACCTGATAGTGTCTTTGTTAGTATGTGTTTGTATGGTAATAACAATAACGAATCCATGCAAAACATACAAAAATCTTTCTCCAACTTTGTACCAGTGCCAGTTGGTTACATACAGTATAACTAATACTCTTAAAACTAATAATTCTCAACAGGCACAGTCTGAAAATCACTTGGGGTCTGCTGTGGCCCCTGGTGCCATAACTGTGCCAACAGCAGAGGGAGCATTAAACTCATTGCCCACGGTAAAGTGTGGGGAGTGATACCAATGTTCCTAGAATCCTTGGATGGGTAGGATGAGCTCATTAGCCTTCTGGCAGTCATCCTAGGAGAAGGACAACTCTGATTCCAAACCCGGGCAGATGGAGCTCGTTTAGCCCTGTGAGGCCTTCCATCTAAGAGAAGGACACTCTAATAAAACCTATGTCCTAAGGACCTCGCTGCCAGCGTCCAAGCTTGCTAGGCCCTGGCAGATGAACCTTAGGACTAAAGGGTGGGTCCAGCTCTGCGCATGCTGTGTCTCACCTAAAAAAAATCCATAGCGCAGGCTCGAGGGTGCTATCCGCTATCCTCTTTTTATCAGCGTGCTTGGAAAAGGCGCTGATGAGGAGCGTGGATGGAGCCCTCCCTGGATCTTCGTTCGCGAAGCCTAGCCATACATACATATACACAATAATTCTCAAGTCATGAAAAGTTAAATAGCATTATTCAGCATGTACAGATCTGAAAGTACTTCACCATAGCATAGTAATTTCTTTGACCACACTTTATAAAGGTGATTTTTCTTTTTTTGAAAAAGTTGGCTGTTTGCCCAAGCTGAAGTTGTGGAGAAGTAGCTTGGTAAGGGGTGAAGGGCCAGGACCTGGAAACAACTCCCACTTCTGACAGGAAGTTTTGAGGCAGTGCAGATGTGTCAGGCCACAACCAAACACTGCAAATCATTGCAATAATGCTGAGCTTAGAATTGACTTCTGTAGGAAGTGCTATTTCACTTCCAGAAAGTGGCTTTGAAGATGGAATCTAAACTGCGGAGGAAAAAAAGATATTAAAAAAACAAGTGACCATTAGAATATCTGGTCACTTTGATCCAGGCTCTAGGATTTTATGTAAGAAGTTACTGCAAAGCCAGACAAAACTCATGGTTACTGCCCGGCACAAATCCAAGGCTGAGTTCCCTGGCTGGACTTTGCCATTTGGTTGAGCTTGGTCCCTGGAGCACAAGCAGAGGACCACGCGTCCAAGGCCTTGATTAACTCACCACTGCTTGCCAACATTTAACTGTCTGGATTGCACCCACAGTCGTGTCAGCAGCAAGTGCAAATTACCAGCAGTTACAAGATGAGTCTGCCATTGATTGTTTGAGGCAGAAGGCAAGACGGCAAAACGGACACAGAAGGAGGTTAAAAAGAGGCACAAGTGAAGACTCAGAAACACTGTTTCTAGTTCTCTACTCAGAGAAATTCCCTATGCTTAGGCAATGCAAGGTCTAGATTTCTATCCCTTACTTAAGATCAGTAACTAGAAAATACAGTTTCATGCCCTTTCCCCTTTTGATAACACAAGGTCCCCTTGTAGCCTCGAGTTTCATCTTGAGACCTCAAGCACTGAGACAGGAATTTGAAAAAGGATGGGAAATTTAGAGCAGGGAATTTTACTCTTGCATCTTACACAGAGATTTAGTGATGCATTCTTGGTTGCTCACCTGTATTCATCACATTGCTGAAGTTAACTGAATTAAGATTGGTGAAGAATAATATTACATCTGATGTGAGTGGGGCTCCAGCTTGTCTTACAGGAAGACATATCCCTTTGAGTGCATCATACAGCAGTGTTTGTTCCTCTAGAAACTGGCACAATGGTGAGATTTTCCTATCTTTCAGTTTACCTTGGGAGAAATAATTAAAATGTGCCCTAAAGGTAAGTCTGTAAAAATTCTCATTAAAATATGTTATTTTTCCTATCAGCTGAATACTTCCTCGATGATATAATTTTCTTTAATGCTAATGCTTCCTTCTGCTTTTTGGTGCAACCAAAAAGTACTTATAATCCAGTACCAGCTAATTACATGTATCATTGCCATAGAAGGTATTTGCTTCACCTCCCAGGAAACCACTATCTGTCATGATCTTCCATTTGCCCTGATGGCTTTGTTTGTGTTATCATCCAGATCTAAGAAAGTCCGTATTATCTTTCCCTAGTGGCATCTAAAGATTGACTAGTAGTAGTCAGAAAGGACATTAAATGGCAATTAACAGTCAGGTCAATCAATGACTTTAACACTTGCATTCATCAGGAAGGATTTTCTAGACTTCCTGGATGACCTAAACAGCTACCTAGCTCTGGGGTCACTAGAGTGTTCCTGATGGACTAGGGAGAGCTGAGAGATCAGGTAGATATTATTGCTTCTATTTGCAACTGGATAATAAAACACACTACAAGCAGGAAAAATTGCATTCACTCTTCCCTAATACTGCATACAACTCCAGAGAGGTCTGTGTGATGTCCAAGTTTGCCAGAGGGCTATTGACAATTTTTTTCAAGGAAAGTCTGATTTGGTAGAAGCCAAGACGGAGCACTCTACCTAAAGTGGCTCATCTTCACTTTTGTTGAGGAAGATGGATTGTTTGTTCCTGCTGCACCTTTTGCAATGCTTTTCCTCCCCAAATAACAAACACATGTAAGTATTTACAAATGCCTGGTGTGTCTAATGCTAATAAAGTTGAATTACAGCCAAGGGTTCATTCAATTGAAGGAAAGCTTATCATTGGCTTTACTGAGCTTCTGTTTTGTCCTTGGGACTTCAACTGATACAAACACGTGCAAAAATTTTCATTATGTATATGCTTGCTTCCACTGACCTTGAAAGAGCAGAACTTGCTCTTAAAAAGCTGGTTAAACAGTAAAAAAGTAGCAGCTATCTTTGCAAACAACAAAGTTTTTCAGATTAGTATGAATAATGAAAAAAAAGATACTACCTCTAGCCAAGTATTCAAGCACCTGCTAAGTACCTGACATATTCCTCATGAATTTGCATGTTGCATTAATTTTACCATAAAAAAATACATAAGAAAGTTGATAGTGCAAGCTGTGTTATTGGTTATTACTCACTGCATGTCATGTCCAAGTCAGAGGTTCAGTTGCCAAAGAAGATAACAATAATGTCTGGAGAACAGTAAAATATTCACAATAAGGAACAATGCAGTAACAACTGGGCCCATAAATTACCTCTGCTTGAACCAGGTAGCCTAGCAGCAAGCATCATCCATCAGTTAAAAATCAAACTAATCAAAAATGAGAATTAGCCAAAAGTTTCCATAAATATGTTTTCTTATCCAGAAAGAGCCTACACTGAAAAATAAGACTATCTGGAGCTAGCTAGTTCTAGGTGTCTCTATAGTCTCTCTTTTCCCTTTATAGCATGAACTCTAGAATGAGTCCATTTTGTAGAATATAGAGGACTTTTTTTCCAACAAGGCTTCATCCTTTCATGGCAGCTGTGCCTCAGAAGTGCACTTTGCCTTCAAAATAATGTGTCAGATAAAGGCACTGCTGCCTCCAGTATAGTAATTTCTCAGCATCGCTGATCTGGCTGAATGCAAGATTAAATGGAAAAGCAGTACAAGAATATGTGGCATTGTGCTATCAGCCTGTGGAGCTTTTTAAAGTTGTAAAGATTAATATTTAACTTTCAGCTAACTTTGAAGGTAAATATATAAATAAAACTCACTTCTAATACCCGATGTGGATTATATTGGATGTAGCCTTCATTAGGCCAAAGTCTTCTATGGTGCTCAAATGCCTATTAAGCAGGCTTCCAGGACAGCTTCCACTTCTACATCTTCTACACGAGCTTTTTAGGTTCTAGGTATTCCTCTGGCTTCACACAAATTACACAAGAGAAGAGTACGACAAAGAGACAGCCCAAAGGCTGTCACTATACCATTACTGGGTCTGAATATTTTGGACTATGAATGCTAGAAGCACTGCTTACTGGGAAATGGACTTCATCTTTATCAACACAGCCAGAGGTACATGCAAGTGCGCTAGGATGACAAGCAGTGTAAGTGAGGAGCAATCTCTTTTTTGGATGAAGACAAGAGCAACAGCAGGGAGCTGCTGCTCTGCACTGTTTCTTGTACCTACAAGAAACTGCAGGAGGTTGAGTCATGCAGTGAGCACCTGTGAACCAGATTGTGTCATTATTAGGACCAGATCACTTCCTCCTGGGTTACTTACTGACAGTACAGGCAAAAATATGATATTCCCCTATGATAAAGTATTTTATATTGTTACAGAGGGTTTTATCTCTTCACTTCCTCAATGTTATAGTACAGTTTAAATGACCTATTGATATTTACATTTAAGAAGAAGCTTGATGGTCCTCTAAGCATTTTATCTGCCCAGTTAGCCCTTTCACATTGTTTAAGCACTGTAATCCCATGGAATGGCCTGGTCAACTGGCTGCAGAGGGGACAGCTGACGGCTAACCATCAAATAAATGACTTTGGTAACTCACCACTATTTTCTCGATAAATTCTATTCCCTAGTACATGTACAGCTGCCTAAAGTAGGAGATCAAAATGGTTGCACCAATGCCACTAAAAATGTGCCTGAAGTGCAGACCTGTACAGTATCCCAGTGCTGTCTCTGAGTATCCCCCTATGACGAGCATGTTGCAGATGGGACCCTAAGACCTGGAACAGAGTATCAATCAAGGTCATACAAAAAGGCTGAAAATCAGGGATCTTGTCCACATTTTTCAAAGATGATGCAACTTCTCTTCCAGTCTATCCTTGAGCTGAATGATCTTCTATGCATATACAATTTCTGTAACTTCAGAGGTGGCTTCTATGTATCAGTTGTGTGCCCACAACTATACATGTTATTAAAATTCCTGATATCTATAGTAAACATTAATTACCTGACAGCATTCAACAGTGTACACCATTAGTATCAGCCTGTAAGGCTTAAGCTGTACCATTAGTTTACCTTCACTTTTAAAAGATAAGTATACCCATCAGCATGATGACAATAGTTTGCAAGCACTCTACAATCAGTCACTATTCCCATAAACGTTCTATTCATGTTCCTGAATATATCTGAAAATTAAAGCCTAAATGCAATTCCAATGCTATTCACGTGCTCTGGGAAAAACAATTTTCTTTTGTAGGAAACTGAATTTCAGGATTCCAAAGCAAAAACCCCCATGCTTTACACATATTGGTAGGAAGTTCTTATTTCAAAAACCTCAAGAAACATTATCAGTGATAATACTTCAAGACGACATTGTAACATAGCCTAAATAGCTCAATGCTACAGCTGTAACTTATGCGGTTCTCATTTTTTACTGCCATCCTGATTGATACAGTTTGCACTCTCATAGCATTTCCTATTTGTAATAGTATAATTGTTAACTAGGACTTTGATTCATCTAGATTCATAAAATATACATAAAAGATGAAAATGGAAAATCCAGGATAATAACAATTAATTACACCACCAAGTACTAAAGCATCTGTAGCTTAAGAAAATCAGCATCTTGCAGCACCACGTTTATGATTTTCTGAAACAAAATAGGTAAAAATATATTTAAATCAGATTTTAAATTTTGCATAAATGTAAGAAGAGACTGAAGGAAATTCCCAACAATTGCAGGGCAATAGTGCCATCTTGAGTTCACTAGAGAATTAAAGGAAGTGGAAAGCTGCAGGTACTGCTCTGAAGGTATTTTACTTTTAAAAAAAGAAAAAAAAAAAGCCTCTCAAGTCATTTTCTTAGTTTGGTCTTGTTAAAGGCTAAGCATTTGCAAACACGTTTCACAATATAGGCTTTCCTGAATAATTAAATACTAATTTATTTTCCTGCCACCTTGGGGGGACCACCCTGTTGGACCCAATAGGGCTGAGCTGATCCTTGTGGCTTTGCTCCTTCTTCTCTGGGGCGGGTTGGCACCAGCCTCTGGCAGTGTAAGGGTGACAAGCCTAATTAGTACTTGCATTTTACCGAAGACAAAGCATGCAACAAAATTCTTGCATCCTGCGTATTTTTTTTTCAGATTAGACAAACTTCATTGCATATTCTATCCTTTGATGTTTTATGGGCTATACAATCCACATGAAGGCCAGTATAAATGTATTGCAGATTTTCTGATTGAGACAATTGAAAAAATCTGAATGTACCAGAATGGTGAGAAAGCAGGGAGTCACTCTCCGAATAGCTGTGAGAGTCACAGAATAACAGAATTGGTATGGGTTGGAAGGGAGCTCTGGAGATCATTTAGTCCAACCCCCCCCCCCCCCCCCAAAGA
>VWZO01014734.1:1628-20904 GCA_013396975.1 Bucco capensis
TTCCAATACTATTCGCTCCATGACCTTCCCAGGCACAGAGGTGAGGCTCACTGGTCTGTAGTTCCCTGGGTCATCTTTTTTACCCTTTTTAAAAATGGGTGTGATGTTACCCTTCCTCCAGTCCCCCAGGACTTCACCTGACTTCTGTGACTTGCCAAATATGATGGAGAGTGGTCCTGCAACAACATCAGCCAATTCCCTCAGGACCCTAGGATGTATGTTGTCAGGGCCCATGGACTTATTCTGGTCCAATTTCAGTAGGTAGTGCCAAACCTGTTCTTCACATACAGTGGGAGGCCCCTCACTCTCCCCACACTTGTCCGGGGCTACCAAGTCCTGGTCATTGGAGGAAGATTGACTACCAGTAAAGAGTGAGACAAAGAACTCATTGAGCAACTCTGCCTTATCTCTATCCCTCGTGACTAAATTTCCTTCCTCATTCATCAGAGGTGGAACACTCACCCTGACCTTCCTTTTCTGGTTAATATATTTACAGAACTCTTTTTTATTATTTTTTACATCTCCCTCTACTCACTATCAACTGTCTCCCTCTACTCACTGAGCAATTACTATGACTTGGGATATATGTCAGGCTGGATTTAGGATTTCAAGCTTGGTGTCTAGCTGGAAATGCTTATAGCTGAACTTAGCATTTGTTACATTCAGTGACAATTCAGTCAGTAACATACAGAGCACTATTTCATCCATCCTGAAGTGAATACTGACATTTGCCTAGCTGTAGCTCACCATCAACAGTATAAACTAGTTGGAAAAATAGCTCTTAAGACTCCACTGACTGTACTGTACTGACTGTGGTAGACATATGGACCATATGGAAACATTTACATCTAGAGGTCTGAATCTAGAGTTCAATCCTGCCCTGAGTTGCACTGATTTTGTCAGGCATCTATTCTTTCAGGTACTGAGATGCCTAAGTTAGCTGTCTCAATCTTTCCCTGTGTGCTTAGTCTGTGTGACATTCTGCCTCCTGCTTTTGCTTTATTAACAGTATTTTTTACAAAACTTCCTGGGCATATGGGCCTAGCTGTACTTACTCAGGGTCACCAGCACAGAAACAGAAACCAAATCTCCTTTACCTTCTGCCCCAAAATCAGTGGGGCATCATTTCCACATGTGGAAGACATGTTTCTACCACAGTTAGCTTATTTTCAAGAGAAAGTCTCCTCTGAAATGTCTTTCTGGCTGTCTCCAAAGGCTGGTTGTCTCCTTTTAAAAATCACTCATCTCAGCTCTGACACTGCCACCCATTCAGGGAGGTCATGCCATGTTGCAGCATGCCTATCTTTCAACTTTGCTGCTTTCTCTCTTTTTAATACTACATGCAGATTGATAGAAATCCTTATGAGATAATACATATGTTCCCCTAGAAATACATAACCTAGTAAACCATTTCCTAGATACCTGGAGTTTACATAGTATTTGGGTTCAGACAGTGCTCATGAGGAAATCGGCTATTTTTGTTTCACTTCTTAACCACTATGAAGGTCAGTCTTTGTTCATCCTTGCTACCAAGTAAATTTCCTGATAGATGTCAAAATTGCAGCATACGCAAAATGTTTGTTGCTTTACATGTTTCATAAGTTTTCTGCTCAAGAGATACATCTTATGTAGTAAGATATAAAGGGAGCTTAGTGTTGGGCAATCTCAGAGACTGTTTCCCCAAACTCTAGCACAGCTGGTGTGATAAAAGCTGTACATGTCATGAGTTAGAGCATCCTTGAAATGCTAAATAGGCAGGTGAGACAAAAGATAAGAAAAGAGATATCCACAGAGGCACCTGGCCAAAGTTATAGGATAGATCAAGGGGAGAATGAAAAATGGATCACAAACCTCATGACTTGTGCTAAGTGTTCCTGCCACAAGGTGAACTATGAAAAGGATTTGTTCATCTAGCCTTTCTATTTCAGTATCTATCACTAAATGTGATTGTTCCTCAGTTATAAAGCTCTGGATATTTCTTCTGAGCTTTCAGAAGTCGGAATGAGATGCAAAACAAAATGAACCAGAAGAATGAAAGCCCATTTACTTTACTCTTACTACAGAGATGTCTGCAGGAAACACATATATCATCTACTGATTTTCTCCAGGGAAGGCTGCATCATAGTTTTGCACTGTGTTTTTTAAACAAAAATGAACGTACAGCTTACATACACCTCCCGGTAGTATGTAAAACCCTGAAGTGTGTAGTCTTTGCTCTTTGTAAATATACTTACCTGAGATATGAATTCAAGTCTTGACTTTGCTTTGCTTGGTCTGGAACTCACTTTACCAAAAGGATGCAAACAAGAAATAAGTCCTGACAGTTCTCCAATGCCATTTGCACAAATCCTCTTCAGGGACAGATAAATAATGAAACAACTCAATGGGAAAGAACGCTAAAGCATCTCAGCCCACAGAACCACAGGATATGCACCAGACAAACATGAGTGAACATAGAAATTCTGAGAACACTTATTAACATGGATAGGACTTTGGAAATCCTCATGTTTGTCTAGGGTAACTGAAGTGTAAATCTGGAGTAAATGGAGCAACAGTGATGCAAACTGTCATAACAGGTTGAGAGCCAGACTTAGAGCTCCTATCGTCTACCTACATGATAGTAAAAATCTTCATCATTTCTGTATCAAGGCATATTTCTTGATATTTCTCAAGAGCTCCTACCATCTACCTACATGATAGTAAAAATCTTCATCATTTCTGTATCAAGGCATGTTTCTTAATATTTCTCTTTCAAATGCCTACTTTGCCTGTTCTAGTGGCACTGAAATGCAAAATGTTTATCTTACATTTTTCACAGCCGGCTTCCATTCTGCTAATTCAGTTATGCAAGACTTGATCCAAAAGATTTCTCTCTCTTGACTTTTTTACTACTTTGCTGATATTTGTAAGCAGTCTTTATGTCAGAGGCTGAGTTTGATCAGGCAAATTTTTACTCACAGGTCTGTGCTGCTGAGTTAGAATGGTAGAGTGTGCTCTCAGCTAAGTGCATTGGGTAAAACAGCATAATAGCATGCAACATTTTAGACTTGTAGCCTCCTGCCCAGAACTTATCAGGGAGATCTATTAACATCCTATAAGCACAGGATTTTTCAGTTAAGTTACCATTTGCTTTCTTATTCATTACTAACATGTTATTAACCATTTCAACCACTGCTGAGTGTTGAGCTGATGTTTTCAGAGAACTAACTAAAATTATTTCAAGACCGATTTCCTGGTTGTTAAGTCTTTCCTTAAAGCACTTTATAACTACTGTCCAAATACATATATATATGTTTTTCTTATTTAGTAGATAGCTTGGACCCCTATAATTTTAGGGAGATCATCTATTTCCACAGACATAGATATGGTCTCTGGGACTTCTCAGACACAGATTGACAATTTAATGCTTGTTATTGACAGGATTGACTTCAATTTTCTCTAAGCAAATGACAACTTGAAGATCTACAGTCTTGTGTCACAGTCATTAAGTTGCATGTCATCCTCCTCTCCCCATGCACAAGTTGTCTGTTGACTCCACTCTTCTCAGCCAGGGAGATAGCTCTGATTTGAGACAATGTCATCAGTGGCTCAATTTTCAGTCATTGGTTTTAGATACAACATGTCTCTTCTAGTCATCCAGTACAATTTTTTGCTTCCAGAATGGCTGTGGAGTAAACTGAAGATTTCTTTCTGATATTATACCTGTTGTTCTTTGGGAGGTTTTCTGATTTTTATGCAAGACTGCAGTGTCACACTCAGATCCACCTCTAGCAACAAGAGGTGGGAGAGGGTCTGAAACCTTTTAAAACCACCTTAAAAGGGAAATGGTTTTCATATAGCAAGCGCTTCATTGTTCATATGGCTCTTGCTCATTGTGCTTTGATCCTATTGATGCTGAATGCTCTCTTGCTATACCTCAGTGTGATATAATGGAAGGAACACCATGCGGTAGTTTGCAGAAAAGTCGATTAAACTATCAGACATAAAACTCCAAACAGCTTTTACGCATCACTAATGGACTGGGACCACTTGGCTTTTATGACACCTCAGAAAACCTTACACGCCTGAGGTGTTGTAAAAATGAGTAACAGTTAAAAACAGGAAGAAATGTGAAGGACAAGGTGCACTGCTAGATGGCTTTTGGCATTAGCTCTTCAACAATATCAGAATATGGCCTGTTTACAGGTACAAACAAAATGAGCTCTCCTTCTCATGGGAGAACTGCCTTTATCCCAAATGTACCCTGGAAACTTAATGATCAAAAATTTTACAGTTAACAGAGTCCCTTTCCATCTGTTAAAAAGAGGGAATGGCTTTGGTCAACAGGGATGTTTAAATGTTAGGTTCAATGTTTGGCTAACTAAGATGTGATTTGGCATTTTCCTTTGAGTTAGCAGAAATACTGGTCATTAAATATTTCCCCACATAGTCTTTAGCTCTGGCTAGTGCTGTCTGCCTTTTGCTTTCAGAACCTCAAGGCATTTTGCCTTGTCATCATGTTGCCACAAGTAAGTTCTTCATGGTGCTCTTTTCTCTTCTGGGGCCCAGGACTCAGAAGGGCAAAAGTTCTGCGAAATCCTTTTTGCCTATCCTCACTTGGCAGACATATAAACTAATTCTCCAAGATGAGCTTAACAAAGCAGTATCAGTGAGATGACAAATTTCTATGGATATTGCTGAATACTGCAAAATATACACCTGAAAAAGCACTTGATCATTAAAAAGTAGAAAATGCCTTCTGTAAAATAAATAAGCCATGGAAGGATAAGGCAAATTTGCAGGTTAAGATTAATGTGATCTGATGAGTTCAGGAAGATGTTGGCCAAATGCAAAGATACTTTGTCTGTCATAGAGCTTTGAAAGATTGTATCTCCAAAATAAAGCTGAAGTCAGGTCTGACACCTGACTCATACCAACATAGAAGACAGAGAAATCACTAACACTGGCTCAACTAGGCATCAGACAGAGGGGGTTTTTATGACAAAATCTTTTGGCAATAATAAATTTCCGTAGTGACAGATTAGATCCATTTGTAATTTCTTCCTGAGTAACTATATTAAAGGAATGTGACACTTACTTTAAATACAAAAAGTCCATGATATCTTATTAACATTCCTGCACATAATTGGAGGAAAAAAGTTAACTTGCAGACAGTATAGCTCAATCAAGTGGAAAACACACATCTTAAAGAAAACCCAAACCTAATTGCATAGCTTAACTTAAAATGAAACAGATTTGATCTTAACTGGCTGGGCACCAAAACATATATTCTATTATTTTTTATCTTGCTGCGGTAATTAATGTAAGAAATGTTTTGTGCCAAGTTGCTTTGCCTGTAGTGTCCTCAGATTAAAGGAAATTGGAAATAGCATCTCTGTCAGAGTGGCTGCACAGTGTTCTCATCCCCTGAAGGAAATCCAAGTTCTGCTGACTAAGAAGACTTCAGGTTTTGATCATGAGTTATTGGGTATCGACCTGTCATTCAGTCAGGGTTGCAGACCGGCTGTCCTGAACTGAAAGGATTGGAATCAGATCACATCCAGGGGAAGAGCTCTCCCAGTAAAACTTCCTTCTATCTAAATCCAGCCTACAAATAGCAACTCACATTTGTCAGACATTCATCAAATGTGACATGCTTCATGGAGACAGGCCACAAAAACACAAGAGCCTGTCATAATAGCCTCATGTAAGACAGTAGACAATCCTGATGCTGTATGACATGCTGAGTAGCAGGAACCGCACTTCTTGAACAGGTGAATGTAAAACTCAATCTCATAGAAAGAGAAATTGTCACTCATAAACTGAAAAAAAAGAGATGACTATCTGATCCAATTAAAATGTACATTGATTACTGTCAGATTGTGAAAACACTGACATTGCAGGGACTGATCCTACTTGGGGACATTGCATAAAGAAGCAAGCCCCAAAAAGGAAAGCTATCAGTACTTCCAAACCCACAAGGAGTAGCTGTTAAGCCCAGGCAAAAAAAGTTCTCCAAAGTTAAATAGTTCAGCCTATCATTTGAAAGCACTACTGGTTTGGACAATGCTAAACACTACTTTTGTTATTTCTTCAATATAGCATGCTATAATTTAGATACTTTGGTACACTATCTGCCTGATTCACTGATCCTCCTGCAGTAAACAGCAGTCTGCAAGACTTGGGACTATATAAGGACAAACTCAGTAAAAGGACAGAGACAAGACATGATGAGCAAGAGTAGTTAACTTTTATCCAAGCCTAGCTTGCTTCAACATTACAGTGGGACTACATCAACTAGTAACAGAAGAAAACAGTTTTGAGATACAGCTGAAATCATCACTGAAAGAAAAGTGAAATGAGACAGAAATTTTCAAACCAAAGATATTTTTAATGAAACTGCCTCCTTTTCAAAACTAGAGAATAGCATTGGAGAAAATTATTTTTCCCCACAATTATTTGCCGTTACTCAATATTTCCTTCCTCTACTACTTTTTTATATCCCTTTCTTTCTGTCTTGCACCCTCCCACTGCACCATTTTTCCATAGGTGGAAGAAGAAATAAAATTAGGAAAATGAAATTACAGCTGAACAATTTTAAAAAAATTCCCATGACAAAAATCTCAAACAAACAAAAAAAAAATCTGATTTGGAAAATCAGAAGTTTAAATGAAAAAAAAAAATCTTTCTTTACTAGATTTATTGGAAAGCTCACATATCCAGTAACAAGTTCATTTATTTTCTTGTCCTAAAAGAATAAAAATGACAGATAGGTTTGGTTGATTATTGGCTATTTTTTAAAGCTTGTTTTCCTATATGCCAATTTTAGTATATGGTGGGAGGAATAGCCAAGGAAGTATCAAAGTATAGCTCAGTCCATAGTATACATACTGCTGAGGTGAAAATACAATAGATGAGAAATCCCAGTGAGTAGATCAGGTGCCCAGTTGAGTCTGGTACTGTCCCATATGTGGATGTTTCAGCGCCAAAGCAGTACAAAACAATACGTGCATTTAGGTGTCTGAATGGCCCTGTTTGATATGACTCAGACTGTATCCCCTCAGGCAAAATTAAACTCATTTTCCTTGCATCAGTTCATTCACCCTCAAAAAAAGAAAACTAATATCTGTTCTCTATCACTTGGAAAATTCTATTTAATCAGTTGGCAAAACTATAGACATAAGATATTAAAATACATTTGCCTATCTAATGTACTGATACATTTTAGATCAGTAGATGAAGTGATGCTATATACCAGGACAATATTCCTATTAACTGACCAGAAGGAGCATTGTTTAACTTTGTCGTATGTCCTTTCGCAAAATAGATAATTCTTATAGTAGATGATCGTTTATAGCTGATTTTTCAGGTAAAGCAATAGATATCAGTAGTTTGCTGATTGATGGAGATGTTTCCCCTATTGATGGTCAAGCTCTAAATTACTATGACAGATATTTCTCTGACAATCAATGATTGTACTCTATGGTCAGAGACTGGTAAAAGTACCCACCTAGTTACATACACCTAGCTGTCTGTGAGTTAGAATTTACAAACTTCCTAAAATTACAAATTACTTTGGAAAAAACCCCTCATAAGACTTCATATAGGCACATCCTTCTTCTTAACACAAGACATAAGAGCTCTTCTATACTATGACAAAAATATAAACAAAAAAAAAAACCCTGGATCATTGACAATTTGCAGCTCAAATGAGGTGCCTTATGATTAATGACTTGTGAGGAGGGTGCTGTAAACAAAACATTATTTTGTATTGCAAATAAATGTGTCTCTTAAGCACTGTGTAAATCCCACTGGGTACCAATGGCCCATAGCTCTGACAAAAATGCATTTGCAGAGCACTTTGTGTCAAGAAATCCCATCTCTTGGTGCCAAAGGGTTAAGAGTCTCTCCAAATCAGAGGATAAACTTATTAAAATAGGCCATTACTGGAGGAAGAAGTCTCAAGACTCCTTCCCCATTTCTTTGTTAGGTTAACAGGAGGAACCAAAGAGCATAATACAGGTTTGAGTGCACATAAAACAATAGTAAACTCCACAAGGAGTGAAGATTCCAAAGAAAATAGAATACTGAAAGTCAGCAGAGGCAAAAGTTAACTTAATATAAAATACTTGACCCTCAGGTAAGGCATTAAGATGCTGTTTTGGCAGCCAGAACTGATAGCAGACTTGCTGAAAGGGTATTGGCTTCAGAAAGAAGACAAATACAATCCTAATCCCTTTTTCCTGCCCCACACTGGAGATGAATGAAACCCAAGGGGAAAATTTTTATTACAGCAAATAGGTGCAAGTCCAGAGGAAAAATTAAGTCAACCTGACAATTTTACAAATTGCTTTTCAAGCATGGAAAGTGGATGAAAATGGCAGGTTATTTTTAAATCCAAACCACAGTATTTTGTATCCTTTAATATCACTGCCAAAGAATAAGGGGCATAGTAAAAGAGTTCATAATTAACCCAAACTTCATCTCACTGGAACAAAGCCAGGAAAAAATAACTTTTGTCAGACAAGCAATATTAGAAAATCTAATACAAGGAAGAGACATTTTTCCTTCCTTCTGTCTGGGGCAGTGAGACCTGGCAGTTTATCCACCACTTTCTGGGTGAAGACATAAACCAAGGTAAAATCTGCCTATCCCTGACTTTTCCTGGTTAATAAATATACAGCACAATGTCCCTCAGAAAGAAGAAGATATTCCTCTGCTGTTTGCTTCATGTTCATCCTCATTTATTCCCCTGCATACAAAAGAGGATTAGGTATTATCAAAGTTTGCCATCAGCATACCTGTAATAGTCCACAAATGATGTTGAGTTTTGTGGAAAATATCCATACTGTTAGGTGAGCATCTGCTTAACTCTTATGGACCTTTAACATGTGCTTTAAACTGCTCAGGCATCCCAGGACTTACCAATATTAAATCTTGGGGTTGTAGGTGTAAAATTTACAATCCACGCTATGTCAAAATGAATCGATTGTACAGATCAAATTATGCCCTACATAGTACATAGAACCAAATACTCTCCAATTCTTGGGCTCAAGTGCTTCTTCATGCCTTCTGACATCCAGCAAGCTGCACTTCCACTGTTCATTTTGGGGAAGGAAAATACCCTCCTCTTCAAATGCATTGTGGTTTGGGTTTACATGAATGCAAGAATGATAGTTTCACTGATGTTTATATCTGGAGTCAAAATAGCTAGTTTGGGGATGAAATGCAAGCTACTGAAATCACACCCTTCCTTGATGTTCCAAAGTAGTCGATGGACTTTTCCCCCCAGCACAGAACTAGTTGTGTCTTCCTATTGAGTGAGGAAATTAAACCAGACCACTCTGTTTAAGCTCTCATGAGCTTTAGGCACATGTGGCTGCCATGAAAGCATGACCTACAAGGAAAAAAGACCTGATGCTGAGGAGTAGAAAAATGCTGGAGGAAAAGAAACTCCATCTCAGGAACTGGAAGAAGGAATTTTGCTCTTCATTTGTAGACTATAGAGGAGTCAACATGAGGTGGCAGGTGAAGCAAGAGAACTGATTTGGATATCTGCTTTGTTGTTTTTCTCAGAGGCCATCCAGGTGGAGAAACACATTCATTCCTAGCACAGTCCATGAACGCTTAAGGCTGAAGCTGCAAAGAGTTTTTCAGAGATAATTGCCTAGAGGAGAGAGCACCAATTAAAATTCTTAAATGGAAAACAACACGGAGCCTCATAAACAGAAAACATTTAAAAGTCTCTGTCAGCAGATATGTTGGATTATCATTTACTACCTCAGATACCAAAAGGATGACCGGCCAAAAAAGACAGCAAAAATATCATGTCTAATCACAACAAAATGCTACTGGAAAGTTCCACACCAAGAGAGGAATCCATCTGGTGTTATTTTTTTATAATTTTCCTCAACATGACTCACAGTTGACTTATAACTGAATATAATGTCTGTGTACCTGAGCTAGCATGATGTGGTCTAGCGTTACATAGATAAAGTTAATTACACAACTGCTAGCATGAATTGTGGTGTAATGCTATTAATATACAGAAAACACTTGTAGGATTGGGGCCTAAACTGCTACCTCATGGAAACTTCCCACAAAACTCAAATTATTCTTTTTGAAATACTGCTTTTCTTTGACAGCACCTAATTAGAGAATTGATTGGTGGAGAGATCTGTATGACTATCAATATGAGTAAATAAATATTCATATAAATAAACATAAAAATATCTACAGATGAATATATAAATATGTGTACATAGAAAGATTTGAATAAGCATTAAATCACATCTTGGTTCCAGTAATGACAAGAAAATTGTAACTAGGATGCAGAACAAAATTTCAGTTGGTTTTGCTTTTAAAATTTGTCAACGCAGATTCGTCCTTTCTAATTTTATATATTCAGTTAATAGCTGTAACTTAGGACTTGGTCATCCTTGAATTTCTCTGTAGTTTAGAGAGAGAAAGAGAGGAAGATATTCTTTCAGAAGGCAACTCTTATCTTTTTTGGGTTGAACCACCGTCTGGAGGTTCCTATTTTACTCCTTGCCTAAGTAGTCAACACAGGATTACTTCTTATTTAGCAAGCTAGCTAAAAAGCCATAAATTGAACTTAGACCCTAGTTCCAATTTTCTTGGTCAACCAAATAAAACAATGTCTCTCCTTATTTGGTGCAGATTAGTAGAAAGGTTCTTACTTGATTACCCTTCTGAAATGCCTATATACCAATGCACACAGCATGAGGAATAAACAGTAAGGCTAGAGATGTGGGTGTGGCCACAGGGCTGTCATTTCATCGCAGTAACAGAGACATGGTGGGACAGCTGGTATGACTGTTGTGCTGCCATGGGTGGCTATGTACTATTTAGAAAAGACAGACCAGTAAGGCAAGGTGGTGGAGTTGCTCTTTATGTGAGAGAGCAAGTGGAACATACTGAGCTCTGTCTAAGTGGAGATAAAAAATGCATTGAAAGCTTATGGGTAAGAATTAAGGGGCAGGTTAATATGTGTGGCACTGTATTGGATCTGTACTACAGACCACCTAAATGGGAAGAGGAAGTCAGTGAAGACCTCTACAGACAGCTGAAAGTAACCTCATGATCACAGGTTCTGATTCTTATGGAGACTGCTATCACCCTAGTATTTCCTGGAAAGGGAACTCAGCTTGGCACGCACAGTCTAGAAGATTCCTGCAGTACATTATTGATAACCTGCTGACACAGGTGGTGAAGGACCCAACAAGGAAAGTGTGCTGATGTATCTTGTGTTAGCAAAAAGGTATTTGGGGGATATGAGAGTTGCAGGCATCCTTGGCTGCAATAAGCATGAGATGGTGGAGTTCAGGATCATGCGAAGAAGTAGCAGTTCAATAAACAAGATTGTAACTCCGGAGTTCAGAATAGCTAACTTTGACTCTTCAGAAACCTAGTTGGAGAACTTGCATGGATTATGACTCTGGAAGGTAGGGGGCCCAAGAGAGCTGATTCATATTCAAGCACCAGTTCCTCCAAGCTCATGATCAGTGGATTCTTATTAAAAAGGAAAAAAAAGCCAAAGAGACAGGACACCTGCATGGATGAGAAAGGAGCTTCTGGAAAAATAAAAAAGGAAGAAGGAAATTTCCAGTAGGTGGGAAACCATCTACTTGGGAGGAATATAGGAATGTTGTCAGAGTATGTAGGTGTGCAATGAAGAAAGCTAAGATTCTCTTGGAATTCAGTACAGCAAAGGATGTGAAAGAAAACAAGAAGGGCTTTTCAAATACATCAGTAGCAAAAGAAAGACTAGGGAAAATGTCGTTGTGGCTTGGCTTCGCGAACGAAGATCCAGGGAGGGCTCCACCCATGCTCCTCATCAGCGTATTTTACAAGCGTGCTGATAAAAAGAGGATAACACATAGTACCCTCGAGCCTGCGCAATGGATTTTTTTTTAGGTGAGGCACAGCATGCGCAGACCTGGACCAACCCTTTAGTCCCAAGGTTCATATGCCAGGGCCTAGCAAGCTTGGACGCTGGCAGCGAGGTCCTTAGGACGTAGGTTTTATTAGAGTGTCCTTCTCTTAGATGGAAGGCCCTACAGGACTAAACGAGCTCCATCTGCCCAGGTTTGGAATCAGAGTTGTCCTCCTAGGATGACTGCCAGAAGGCTAATGAGCTCATCCTACCCATACAAGGATTATAGGAACATGGGTATCACTTCCCANATAGGAACATGGGTATCACTCCCCACACTTTACCGTCATCAATGAGTTTAATGCTCCCTCTGCTGTCGGCACAGTTATCGCACCAGGGGCCACAAGAGAAAATGTGGGCCACTGTTGAATGAGGTGGGTGCCCTAGTAATGAAGAACACAGAGAAAGCAGAATTACTGAATGCTTTCTGTGGTTCAGTCTTTACTGCTAATAATGGCCCTCAGAAATCCCAGTGCCTAGATGTAAGAGAGAAAGTCTGGAGGAAGGAAAACTTTCCTTTAGTCAGGGAGGTTTGAATTAGATATCAGGTAGGCAAGCTGGACACCCACAAATCATAGGATCACAGAATTGTCAGGGTTGGAATGGACCTTAAAGATCATCTAGTTCCAACACCCCTGCCATGGGCAGGGACGTCTCCCACTAGATCAGCTTGCTCAGAGCACCATCTAGCCTGGACTTCAAAACTTCCAGGGATAGGGCTTCCATCACCTCTCTGGGCAACCTCTTCCACTGTATCACAACTTTCATGGTGAAGAACTTCTTTCTAAATTTCAACCTAAATATACCCTCCTCAAGCTCATGTCCAATAACTCTAGTCCTATCACTGCCTGACATCCTAAAAAGTCCTTCATCAGCCCTCTTGTTGGCCCCCTTCAGATACTGGAAGGCCACGAGAAGGTCTCCTTGGAGCCTTCTCTTCTCCAGACTGAATAATTCTTTCAATCTGTCCTCACAGGAGAGGTGCTCCAGCCCTCTGATCATTCTCCTGGCCCTTCTCNTTAGCTGGCAAGGATGTTAAACAAGATAGGTCCCAGGACTGATCCTTGATGGTCTCCACTTGTCACTGGCCTCCACTTGGACACGGACCCAATGACAGCCACTCTTAGGTGTGGCAGTCAAGCCAGTTCTTTATCCACCAAGTGGCCCATCCATCAAACCCATATTTCACCATTTCATCCATGGGCCCCAATGCGATGCACCCATGAGTACTGAGGGAAGTGTCTGATGTTTTTTTCTAAGCAGCTCTCCCTCATTTATGAAAGATCATGGAGAGCAGGAGAGATGACTGAGGACTGAAAGGAAGACAAAGTCACTCCTTTCTTCAAAAAAGGCAAGAAGATGGACCCAGGAATTTATAGGCCAGTCCGCCTCAACTCCATCCCTGCGAAGAAGATGGAACAGCTCATTCTGGAGGACTTCTCTAAGCATGTGGAGGAAAAGATTATCAGGAGTAGTCAGCATGAATGAACAAAGGTGAAATCATGCTTGACTGATTTAATAGCCTTCAGTGATTTTTTGACTAGCTGGATAAAAAAGGGGAGAGCAGTGGATTTTATCTACCTGGACCTCTGCAAGGCTTTTGACACTGTCTCCTGTAACATCCTCATAGGCAAACTTAGGAAGTGTGGATTGAATGAGTGGACAGTAAGGTGAGTTGAGAACTAGATGAATGACAGAGCTCAGAGGATTGTGATGAGTGGTCTAGAATATAGTTGGATGCCTGCATCTATCAGTGTTTTGCAGGGGTCAGCACTGTGTCCAGTCTTGTTCAACACCTTCATCAATGATCTGGATGAAGGGATGGAGTGTAACTTCAGAAAGTTTCCTGATGATACAACACTAGCAGGAGTGGATGACATACCATCAGGCTGTGCTGCCGTTCAACAAGACGTGGATGGAAACTGCACCAGGGGAAGTTCAGGCTAGACATTAGGAGGAATTTCTTTACTGAAAGGGTTGTCAGCCATTCGAACAGGCTGCCCAGGGAGGTAGTTGAGTCACCATCCCTAGAGGTGTTTAAGAGACAGGTAGATGTTGGGTTGGAGGGCACCATTTAATAAGTTGATAGGGCTAGGACAAAGGCTGGACTTGATGATCTCCAAGGTCTCTTCCAGCTGTAACTGTTCTATGATTCTATGACATGCTGGAGAAATGGATGGAGAAGAACCTCATGAAGTTCAACAAGGGCAAGTGTAAAGTCCTATGCCTGGGGAGGGATAACCCCATGCACCAGTACAGGTTAGGGGTTGACCTGCTGGGAAGCAGCTCCACAGAGAAGGACCTAGGAGCCCTGGTAGACAAGTTAACCATGAGCCAGCAGTGTGCATTTGTGATCAAGAAGGCCAATGGTGACCTGGAGTGTGTTGAGTACGACTAGAAGGTAGAGGAATATTTTCCTGCCACTCTACTCTGTCCTAGTGGATCCACATACAGAGTACTATATCAAGTTCTGGACTCCCTAGCTCAAGAGAGACAGGAACGGAACTACTGAAGAAAGTCCAGTGAAGGGCTACAAAGAAGATCAGAGAACTGGAGTACCTCTCTTATGAGGAAAGGCTGAGAGACCTGGGGCTGTTTAGCCTGGAGAAGACTGAGAGGGTATCTTAGCAATGCTTATCAATATCTGAAGGGTAGATGTCAAGAGTATGGGGCCAGTCTCTTTTCAGTGATGCCCAGTGATAGGACAAGGGGAAATTGGCACAAACTAGAACATAAGAAGTTCCACCTAAACATGAGGAAACATTTTCCGTTGAGTGTGATGGTGCACTGGAACAGGCTACCCAGAAAGGTTGTGGAGTCTCCTTCTCTGGAGAATATCAAAACCCACCTTAACATGATCCTGTACAACCTACTCTAGGCAAACCTCCTTTGACATGAGTCCCTTGCCCAGAGGTCCCTTTGAACCCATAATATTCTGTGATTCTGTGTTTGAAGTCAGTGAATTTATCCTGATTTGCACAGTGGTTGACCTCTTCTTGAAACAGGTATTGAGATTGGTGACATCAGTTCTAGAGGTGTCAGTCTAACATGACTAGCCTCAGATGTTAATGTGATAACTTTTGACACCTGAAGTTATATGAGATATTCCTCTCCTTTTATCATATGCACGTTTCCACTCATCTGGCTGAATGTCAGATTTCTTTGCAAAATCATATCTTTAAATTCAAATACAGCAAGAATGAAACACATCAGTTTTTTATCAATTCCAACAACACAGTATCTACTGTTCAGGACAGAAAATGATTTAAGTCTGAGTTAGACACCTTGGCTCCATCATAGATAATAGAAAGAGGTAAACATCTTTAGAGGGCAATTAATCTGCAGGCTCTGTCTTGCTTTTGGTAAAGTGAAAGTCATTTTGGGGTGGATATGAAATGTAGGACTGTCTTGCAACAGTGATAAATATAAGTAGAGTTGTTATGGGACAAGAAGAGTGAAGATGTACAGCTGTTAAACAACTGAACTAGGAGTGTACAGGCTGAAATACATCTCATCTGACTTTATCCACTTAAAAGACCATGGTCAGGTTCAAATTAATCATCTAGGCTTCTTTCTAGTTGATGGAGAAAGACAGTATGATCAGAGGGTCTATCTGCCTGGTATCCACTATTGGCAGGCTGAAACACTCACGGCACATATCAGCATATCTTGGTAACTACTTTAGCAAATTCTTGTTAACAAATTGCTAGATGTCTTACTTATAGTCAACATAAGTGAGGTGACATGAATTCCATATGAAGTATTTCTTACAGAGGCATATTTGCTTAACTGTTGAGTTGGAAACTAGCCACAGTCTTTCAAAAATTCTTCCATGTTATAGGCTCAGAAAATTTTGCGGCAGGTACAGCTGCCTCACAGAAGCATTAACTGTACAATAGCCAGACATAAGCTTAAAACACTGACTTTTGTTAAGGCTTTTTCTTCAAGATTAAAGATCCTTTTGCAACCCAGCATACTTTCCTTAGGAGGCAACTTGCACATGGTCACAAAGGAACCATGTGACAGAGCAAAGTACCAAACCTTACGCCTTGAAATCTCGGGATAATGCCCAGATCATCAACTAATTCATGCTGTTAACAATACCTTGGAGAATGAGAATCAATAGTTGTTATTAAAACACAATGCAGAAAGGGTTTCACGAGTGAGACACTGAGAAAGGAGAGTGTTGCTTCTTCTTATTCCAGTCCTGCACAGACCAGTACATGGCATTGGGGGAACAACTGAAGAGGCTTGGTTATATAAGACATAAACTGCTCAAGAACTCAGCAGTTTATGGCTCCGGCTTCTTATAAGGCAGACTGTCTCCCACAAATCTGCTTCAGCCTGTTGCTAATTTAACAACAAATATCTGCCTTGACTGTCCTCTGACTTTCATGGACCAGGTGATGCTATCTGCAACACTGCAAGCACCAGGTGTCCCTGAACTCAGCATCCCTCCTCCTCCTCCGTCTTCTGCTCCTGGCACCCAGAGGTTATTGTGGCAAAGACCCATGAAAGTGCACACAACTTGTATGGAAAGTGGCAAATTTCATATATGAGAAAGCACCTCCCCCTCCTTGGAATTTTACCTTGCTGTTGTGAAGTGAAGCTCTGCTCTCTCTCTGCTGCAGCCCCACATAAAAAGAAAATTGTTTCTCATAAATTACTTTATAAATGCACATTGCATGTTAATTGTAAAATAAACAGTTTAAATTCATTTCATTGAGCGCAACATTAGAAAGAAAATGAGCAAACTGCAGTAGATTATTTTTGCTGGATAGGTTTCAATCATCCTTACTGATGCCTTTCATTCTTCTCCTGATTACCACCACTTAAAAAAAAAAAAAACCAACACAAACAAAAAAACCCTCAACCCTCAGAAAATTTCATCTGAGTATCTAAAAATAGAGATATTTATAACTGGTTTTGTTTCACATCTCTGCTCTCCCTTTCCTCCTCACATTTCTAATCAGACTTATTTCTGACCTTGGTGAATAGATAAAGCGCACAGACAAGGGCTATGTACAAAGGGGAATCTGGGGACTTCACACTCTTTTATTCTATCTGTACCATAGCTGGCCAAAGGAGTCACTTCAGTCCATTCGCAGTTGCTCTGCCTGATGTTGTTGTCCCTTGAGACTTACCCTCACAGATGCTTACATGAACACTGCCTACCATCATTCGGATTCAGTTAGGTTAGCAAAGTTAATTAGACTGGTTAACCTAATCTAGATCTTTTTCACTAAAAAAGAGTGAAGCAGACATCCAACAGGCCAGCAAGAGCAGAAGTAAATAGATGGGATAGGACAGGGAGCAGCAACTTCTTTGGCCAGTTGGACTGCAGCCATGGAGATGTATGATCAAGGCCTTAGTGCAGGTTCTCATTTGGAATAAAATTTGCATAGCTCTATTGGCTTCACACTGATAAGGAGACAGTTGATAAGGTAGACGCAAAAACAGAAGTTTCACAAGTCTCAGAGATAAGTGAATGTCACCATTCTCAGTTTCTCTTTGATCTTTCTGGTTGATATATCAAAAATTAAGCAAGTCATGCTGAAGCCAGAAGTCCACATGTTGAGCCTGCATGATAACTTTTTGGTTTTAAGTCATATCTTAAGGCACAAGATAACTTGAAACAGCCCAGGCTTGTTTAAAATTCAGCTCAGGTTAGTAAAACTACAAGCCTCAGTTGAATCCCATGAACCTGGCTAAATTTTAGGGTTTGAACAGTCAAGTTGGCACACATTTAAAATACTTTTTTCTTTTTTTTCAAAAGCAACCTGGGCAATAGCTGAAAGCCTTGGGAACAGTTCCTCTGCATAGGAAAACAGCTAATTCATCAAGTTATGGTTTCTTAATGGCATTCAATTAACACATCACCGTTGTTACTTGATTAAAAATTAACTGTGAATACACATTTAACATTTAGTGCTTACAAATGTTCCTTGATTTATTAAAATTGTCAGGAGTTAAGGAGTCTTGGGATAAGCAAGGAATATTTTCTTTGCCTATTTTGGTAACTCTGTAAAGAAGCAAACAGCTTTTAATAGAGAATGCAGACTTGCTGAAAACTTTCCTGTAAAGCACATTATAAATCATCCTTCACATATTAAATACTAAATTTGCTCAATCCATGTTGTTTGTGAAAGTGTGGATCGACTAGAAGCAGTTGCACTAGGAGATATCTCCTTTTTCCAGAGTGCAAAAGAACGGAGCGTTGTTTGGAAGATTGCTTCAACAATGCAGCTGAGTTTGCTAATGCGGAGTCTTCTCCACACTGACCTTTTGGGTTATAATATGCCAACAAATGCTATCATAGACATTTTTCTGCACAGCATCCCTGTGCCACTGCTACATCAGCAGGGCAAGAGGTGACACCTCAAGCCTATGGCTGGGAGCAAGCAGGGAGAAAATATTCTCAGCATATTACAGTTACATGGTGGCCAGTAATGCACATCTTCTGCATGTAGGGTTTTCAAGAGACTGGCAATCCCACATGACCTCGTGTGTTACTAACATGACCACCTCTGGTAGACTCATCAATGCAGTCAGACTGTATTCCCTATCATTTGACAGTAGTGCAATTCTGATCCTGTATACAGGGCTGGCTCTGACTGTACGTGCAGTGACCGCAATCACATGTTCAAATAGACATTTAAGCCTCTGAAGAAATATTTGTACTCTCAGATGTAGCTAATGTGTTTACTGAACCAGGTCCAGGCAATGGCAGGCTTGACGATGCTGCAGAAATAGAAACAGTCCAGCCAAGAAGTAGCAATACCAGTGCAAAGTGATCAACTTTTCAGTTAGAGAAGTCAGAAGAAAGGGCTTTCCTCATACCTGAGCACCGACATTTCAGATCAGCCTGCTTCAGTCCACAATTGTGCCTCTCTGATTAACTCTGTGACATATGGATGAAGATCACAAAAACAAGACCCCTACAATGTGAGCATTTGGTCACACTGCTCATGAGATGCTAACAAAAATCTTTCAAACACAGTATTTGGTTTCCAGCACTATAATTTTGTGCCTTTTCCTACTCACAGTACTCTACCTTACATATAACACAAACAATGGAGAAAAAAAAAAAAAAAGCTTGGGAGCATTTCATATCACATTCCCCTCTGACTTGCTCTTGAGAAATGCAGCAGTGTTTTTCCCTAGTTCTGCATCTAATTAAACTCTTGTCACGATGCAGGGACTAATCTGATTATTTATTATTTGCATTAGGATCATACCATCTGCCCTTTTCTCTCACCTCCTCTCTTCTTTCCTGCATGATTGGGGATCTGTTGTATTGAGCAAGACAGGTACTGTGTTAAAAAAAAAAAAAAAAAAAAA
>VWZO01014734.1:20914-38613 GCA_013396975.1 Bucco capensis
AAAAAAAAAAAAAGACGCTTATCTCTGTTTCAAGGAAGGGAATTAAGGTGAGGAGAATTTAATGATTTAGATGGAGTTTGCTGAAGCACAGTCAAAAGCGTCCTATCCATTTCTGTGAGCTCCAGGTCAGCCTCTATGCATAAGCCTACTCTGCATAAGACATCACCGTGAGGTAGCTGAATGTCTGCACTGCAGCATCACCACGTGAAGAGATGCTAGTTCTGGCTGTGGAAGCAGACTGGCCATCCCAGCTGGTGAACTGAGGTCCTGTAGCCTCTTCATTCTGTGTCTATGTGTGTGTGTGTGCACAAGCACGTGTAGTGGTTCTTGCAAAGTGTCTGTAACTCTGTATCCTTCTGGCGTGGGGCTGCAGCCTCAGGAACTCCTATGTCCAGGTCCCAGCAAGATAGGAGAGACTGGGATCCACAGGCAGGTGCTGGGCAGACTGAGTTTCTGAGCTCAGCTGCAGAGATCCATATTTTATATAAATGTGTATATTTCGCACTTAGAGGCTTTCACCCTGATTAGCCAGAGAGGGGACATGATGAGGGTGGTAGGGCTGACTGTGTTTGTGTGAGAGCTCTGTGTGTCTGTGATCCATATAGACCTGAATACACCTCTATATAAATATGTATGCTGTGTATGTGTGTTTGGGTGCATTTGTAAGCCTCCTGGGAATACACAGTCTCTCTACTGTTCAGACCTGGGACATGGACCTGTGGGCAGCCTCAGCTCTGTCAGGCTGACAAATTCAGTCTTTCCCTAATGATATTCTTAGACTCCTAAAAAATACACGAATCTCACGTACTAACTTGCAACAAATATAGTGATCTCAGTATTCAGAATCAGGCTTTAGAGGTTTGGAGAGGCTGCTATACTGTAACACTGTTCAGTAAGCTTCATCAGCCAGATCCAAGAAGTGAAAGAGAAGAGATGGTACTTTTGGACAGGCCTGACGGGCAATGAATAGAAGACCCTCTCTTTGCTGTCTAATAATCCCCACCACACTTGCAGGGAACAGTTTATGGTACAAGAGGAAAGATAATAAGACTCTAATACAGAGGAAATTTTCAGATAAAACTGTCTTGTCTCTCTCCACAGGCTGTTGCGTGGTGCTTTCATTTTCTGATACTCTTTACATCCAGGCTGGCTGAAATGTCTCTTGATGAAGGCACTGAAACAAATAGTACTTGGGCACCTAAATATCTCTGAATATCTCTGTGGACATAGCTCTGAAGACGCTAAGTGCTCAAAATTGAAAATGAGGTTAGATTCCTCCAGCTGCACAACAATAACTTTTATAGTCCTTTTCCCCAGGTAGTCTCAAAGTCTAGAATTTGAGACTATAATGAGATGTTTAGAGCAATTGAAGCCTGTTATTTCATATTCATCTGAATGAGGACAGCCTGGAACCTGGGATATCTCACGTTTTAGTTAAATAGCTAGATCTTTTTTATCTATGAAAGGGGCTTTGACTGAAGTAAGGCCTTATGCTGAAATTGAAGACATCAGGAATGGTTCAGGTTTTACCTATCAGATTCAAAGACTTAACTTTGCCTAATTCCTGAGCCTCACTGGGATTTAGGCAGGAGTTCGTCAATGTATTGTTCAAATTTAGGGGCGCCCAGGGTATATTTTCATGGTAAAAGCATGGACATTCAGAGAGGTTTTTATTCCCATGAATTAAACTGTTAAAAGGAGGTATGGTTTGGATAACAAATTGAGACTATGTTTGACACCACAGTCCTTCTTTGAGAGTGCTCCTGAATGCATTCAAGAGTGCCAGGTCAATGAGCTTTGCAGGCAGTGTTTGCAATTAGAAATAGTTTCATCTCACCTAACTTTTCCCATTTAACTGGGTATTACTGAACCTGGAGTTACCTGGAGACATCTGAGCTCCCTCCAATGACAGAGGCAAGCAGAAGGGACTCCTGTTGTAAGCTATGCAGCATTAAATGTTATCTTCATCATTTTGTCTCTCTCTTTCCCCTGTAAGAATGAATCTGGATGATCAGCTTAGAATGAGAAAAGGGAAAGCAGAAAAAGTAACACAGCACTTTCTTGTCCCAAAGCCATGTTCTAACTGATGAGTTTAAACCAGAGAAATCCTTGGGAATCGACCACCCATTTCAAAATCTTATTGTCTAATTGGAAGAAGTTCACTACTGCAATACAGCTTGTTAATTATGAAGCATTAAACGTATGAGGTCAGACTTTGACATCTTGACAATGATGGCAATCTTGTATACAAATAGTCCTGCTGCAAATTGGACCATTTGTGCAATGGGATCTACCCAAGGCTACAAATGACTCAGTATGAATCGAAGTCTGACACCTAATATTTATAACAGGGGACTAGATGACTCAGGACTTCATAACAAAACACAGAGTTTTTCAGCCTCCAGCTACCTACTTTAATCTCACTGCTGTCAACCGTGACAAAAAGTAGGAAACACATGACAGCTGTTCAGAGACATCCTAATGAGCAGATGATGTTGGAGATCCTGGTGGACATCACCTGGGAAAGCAGTGCTACACTCAGGCCTCCAGACAGGCAGATGCAGCAGAAGAGCAGTCGCTTCCAGGTCAGAGTTGGAACACAATGGGTGGCATAAAGAAACCAGCACGGCTGTAAATTTTGCAGCATCTGCTTGAGGAGGAAGGCATGTCTCAGCTCTCTGGGTGCAGTGGGGACAGAGCTTCCCATCAGCATGCACAACCTAATACCCCCACAACAACTTTGGCTTACCAGTGAGGCCTAAACCATGTATTCTTTAGGGAGCACAGCAAACCCAAAGACCATAATTAAAATATGTTAATCTGCACTGGGCACTTACCCATGGATAAACACTTCCATTTGGCAAAATTTCCTGCAATCTTCTTCTGAGATTTGAGACTGATCTCAGAACCTGACTCCTTTCCTTTTTGACATTTTTGGTAATGCTTTTAGCCCCAAAGAAATAAATTTTAAAAAGCAAAACAAACAAACAAACAAAAAAAACAGAAGGGAAGAAGAGAAAGAAAGAAAAAAATTGACACTTATTTTCCTCATAAGCTTTGTAATTCCAGTTTGTTTCTACTGGGGGTGGGGAATGCTGTAGCTAAGCTATGTGTTCATTACAGCCAGGGGGAAAAAATGAGGTTGGCTCCCAGTTTTGCTTATGTTGTTAAAAGAGCTTCTGAAGCTGCAGTTCTGGAACAGGTCTCCTCTTTCTTTGAAAGCATGCTGTTTGATAGACTGTCATTTGTCCCCTCCTTTCAGAAGAGCCAGCTGGCAGCTAAGTGCTAAAGCCAGTGACTTGCATGTGTTTTTCTGACATTTAACAAATGGGAACAGCTTGCAAATCTGCATTAACTCACTCTGTCTCACAAATAATCATCGGCTACGCAGTGTAGACATTCGGAACATTAGCACAAACACAAAAGGGAGTGGGAGTCTGTGGGAAAAACAAGTTGGCAAATAAAAGATGTTTTACTAAGGGACAGATACAGCTTTTTGGTTCAGATGGACGGTTCAGAAAGACATATCCTAAGGGGTGGGGGAAGGTATGAGATGCACTTGGTAAAGGGAACTAATCCTCTTTCTCTAACTACAGGGAAAGTTAACAGATTTGCACCTGAAATGACAGCTTCTTTCACTTATCATTCATCAGTGAAGCACGAATATTTTGCACGAATATATTAGTCTCACCACTGGAGATAGACTAAAGAAAACGCAGAAAGTGCACCCAATGCCAAGTTTGGTGTAGAAGCTTACGGATTTCTCTGAGTTTTTCTCTTTATAAATTAGCATAGAAATCTGCTATTAGGTTAATGAATACTATGGGATGTCTCACGTAATAAAGGAGCTCACATAAATTCAAGACATGATCAGTTCTGAGGCTAAAATACAGCAAGCAAAACACTTTTTAGCCTTAGATCAGAGATTTGGACTTATGGATACCTAATTCCTTTAACCTTTCTGAAAACTATAGCTGCCACGTTTTTAGGGAAAGAAAGAAAAATGCAGCTGTTATCTCATCTGTGTTTATGCCCTTCTGGGGACTGAGAAGGGCACAGGCCCAGGTAACAATGCAATGCAAACTTTTTCCTCTGCTCTAAAAAAGCCCCTTCCTTTGTAGATTCACACTCTTGTAGGTCATGAGAGGACATGAAGCACACAAATAATGGGAAAGCCTCATGTGCAGTCCACACAAATTTGATCCTCTTCCTTTGTAATAGCATACAGGCCAGAATTTCAGCATTTAGACCAAAACATTTCCCTTGCTGAAGATAATGACTGAGTCATGTGCCTGGAAGTCATCACAGACTTGTGGTACCTGCAGGTGCATCTCTCAAGGCTGTGAGTAGTAAGTTGCAGTAGCAGACTTGGTCCCCTTTTGAGAACAGAAGAAAAGTATCATGACACTGGCATAGCTAAATGGATACTGAGGCAAGATATGTGATTTCCAGACAGCACCTGATGGATTTAAGTGCCACTAAAAATAATTTTGTCGACTGGACAGGTATGTTACTTTGCATTACTGTCAGCTGAGAAGGAAACATGCCCTGGTTGCTTCTGTGTAGGACTCAGTGAGAATGCATTCATATTTCTGATATAATTTATATATCTCAGAAATACAATTTATATATAAACTATATACTGTATCACCTAATCCTTGAGTTATCCTGCCCCATGCTAGTTACAGTTTAAAATACTGACTACAAGCAAGTTTTTAACTAGTCTCAGCAGTGCCAAAAAAGCCCAGGATCAAACCGTGTGCCTGCTTTTCCACTAAGCAACCGATAAGACTCCACGAGGACATCATCCTTCAGGAATGTGACTGGCCTGTAGACAAAGCCTTAATGTACTCATGAAGTCATAGACAGCTGGATTCTTCCTCCATTAGGAACAAAAGCAGCCCTATAATTTCCTGGGTATGCCTGTGCAATTAAGTGCTTCTTAGTGTGCAAAACCTGTCTCAGAAAGATCAGCAGAACCACAGGTAGTGGCTGGCTGTATTTCCCTTCACCTGAACATCTGCAGGCATGCTTTTTGTCTGTTAGGGGTTAAAGAGTTACAATTCTAGGCAAATAAGAGGGTTTTTTTGTACTCAGCTCTGTTTTCCCTATCCTTTCATCCAGTATTTTGCCTATAAGTAAAAATCATCTGATCACTCAAATCAGCTACAAGAAGTTCAAGACCATGGATGATAAATTATATGTACCACCTCTAATTACTCTGTCATCTGTATTCCTCTAAGTACTGAGCAATTGCAGTGAAGCCTTAAGTAAGGAACTCAAGTTAAACTTGCTTATTACATGTGCAGTGTATAGTGTGTTTGCCCCTCTGAAACATAAGAGCTGCATTTTCCCTGTAGCCCAAACATTTCTTTTCACTACATCCTTCTACCTTCTTCTCTCTCTCTTTCCCTGTTTCTCTCACAGCACTTGGCAGGTTTCTCCCTGACAAAATGTCCATCTGTAAAAAATAAACAGAACAACAATACCTCTTAGGCATGATGTAAGTGTTGCTTGCATTCTGGTTTTGCATAGCTATATATATATTTAATTAAATACAGTCCTGGCAGCTTTGTAATTGCTTAAGAGTGTTCTAACAAAAGCCTAACTGCTGAAGTGGGCAGAATTGGATGTTCTTTCATTGTTCTTTTTCTCCTTTAGTGTATTCTGTGTAGAGCAGCAATGAGTGCATGATTTACTACTGCCCTGGAACAGTGTCTGCAAAACCTTACTTCTGATTCCTGTCCTTACCTCTGACTACTCAGTTGCACAGATACACTCTTTTGTATCCAGAGTCATCCCAAGGGAAGATTAGATTAATCACTTGTGTTAACTACCTTGAAGTCAGTGGAGTTTTATCATCATGGATGAGTTTGGCTCCTTCAAGCAAAGCTCTGCAGTGTTCACAAGATATATATTAAATAACCCAAAAGGTATTCTCTTCCAAACTGTGAAGCAGCATACTTGACAGATAAAGTGAAAGACAGGAAGGAATAAATAGGATTTGGTCTGAGAAGAAGAAATAGTAAATACTTTAATGGCTTAGCTAGGAGTGCTGTAGTTCTGGAAAAAAATTTGGTAAGGAATTTAAGAGACTTGTAGACAATTAATGAAATAGATGTTACCAACTAGAGGAAAGAGAGAAGTGTTTTCAAGCTCATTTACATCAGGTCCTACACCTTATCTCTTGTGATGTCATAGGACACATCTGGCCAATAGGTACAATCAAGTGTGTAACTTCTGAAGATGCTGTAGTGCATCTATACAGAACAGCACAAGACAAAATAAAAACAGCCAAGAAGCTTACCTCTGAACAATCTATATACATAATTCCTGACAGCATCTGGTCAGACTCATGAACTGCAGGGTAAAACTCCCAATCAAAAGTTTTGCACATGGTCTTATAACCAAAGTCAAGTCCTTTGGTGCAAACCATTATGAAAGAGGAAACCTCAGTAATGAGATCAATGCTACAGCTATTCCTGAAATTTTAGTTTTGTGAAGAAGGTTCTTACTCACAGAGGCGGACATGAAACTGACAAATAGACTTTGTCCTCAGGCAGAACTTGTCCTGTGCTCAAGAGCTTCAGATCAGAACCAAAGCTGTTAGTTTTCTGTGGGAAATCTTGTCATGGACAAGCAAAGAAATACTAAGGAGCAGATAAAAACTCATCTTTTCCTACAGGTAAGTTAGGCCTTGGAAACAAAGTATTTCCCTTCTAACTCTCTAGATGAGCTAACACTCTGCAATATTTTTGGATGAACCTTTCCAACCTTAGTGTCACTTGCAGTTGTTTGGATGATTTTTGGGGGAGGGGGGTTGTTTGTTTGTTTTGGTTTTGTTTTGTTTTGTTTTGTTTGCTGTTGGTTAATCAGACACACCAAACAAATACTTGGAGGTTTTGGAACTCACTGAATACCTCATTTCAAATGCCTTTAGAAAAGATCTAGTGGCTTTTTGTTAAAAAGAGTAAGAGTCAGCCTAACATTTTCATGTACATTAAGCAACGGTACTGCTCTGTACACCTCCAGGGACAGTTCATAGGCAGGAGAGATCAGGAAGAAATGCTCCCAGTTGTACAGCAGGGTGTTCAATGGAAGGAGTTAGAGGGAGATATTTCCTGGGAAATTTCAATGACCTCTCCTGGGCTCTTCCTTGCTGTAAAAAAAATTATGTTGAGAATGAACCCAAACCAAAGCAGTAAATTAAACTATTTTGCATGAGATGGAATGGGTGAGGTTATCCAGCACAGAATGAATAACACTTTTGAGTCCTAATGCTGTAAAGTTGTACTTAAAGTCCAAAATCTGCAACCAAGGTGCATTTTCAAATTTCCAGGTATCCACTACAATATTTTTCCTATAGATGGAAATTTCTCCCCTTGTCACTGCTGGAAACAGATTGTCCTTTCTGGAAACTAGAGCTTGAAAAAAGTAGCAGCTGCAACTAAGCTATCTTTGCTTTTCCAGCCTTTCCTTCAGAAAATACAAAAATTGCAAAAAATCAAAAAAAGACACACAGGCATGTATGGCTCTGTGTGCATGTGTTTGCATGTATGTGAAATACAGAGATGGGGAGAGAAATCACCAGAAAAGTGATTAAATCCAAAGCAGGTTGATAAAGGATCTACTGTAGTAGGATGCATTAANAGCCTCCAACACACGTTCCCCGACTCTCAGTCTCACAGTTCATGTCAAACCTGTGCTTTAAGTGCCATCTAGTGGTTCCAAATGTATCTGCACGTCTGTTGCTGAAGGATCTTTGGATTCGGATTTCTGTATCTTTGAGAGATGAACTAGTCTCATGATTTTCTGAAATGAAGTAAAAAGAAAAATAAACACCCTTTCATTTTCACCTCAGAAGGTTGCTAATTTCACCTTGCAAGTCTAACTGGCAAGTGATGTGAGAGAAGCAAATACAGTAAAACATCTATAATTCTCGCTCTCACTCACACTGGAGAATTCTAGCTAGCTCTTCGCATAGCCGTAGTCTAATTCTGGAGATAACAAGAATGTATGCATGTGAGTAATTATTATATGGCAGTTTAAACTGAGTTAAGTTCCTGAGAAAAGCCAGAAAAGTTTAACTAATTCCCATTTGACAAAATTTAGAGACTACCTCTTTTCCTGCTAAGATACTTCTCATGCTTCTTATATCATGTATCATAAATTGCTGCCTAAAGTTGAGCTGTGAAGTTTCATTCTAAAAATTCTACTGGAGACATTTTGACATGAGCAGAAGATTTATTGCTGGGCAGTTAGTGGATCTGATATTTGTGATGAGAGATGTTCTTTCTTCAAATAAGTATGATGACACTGAAAAGAACAGGATCAACCTTAAAGCATCTGAAGTCTTTTTCTGTGAGTTGCAGATGTTCTCACATGCAGATTTCTGAGGAATCTCCATCAGCAAAAGAAGCAGCACCACGTAAGTTTACTGAGCAAGAAAAATGTACATTTTTTTATTCTTTAATGTGTTTGTCCTCAGGAGTGAGGGGAAGGAGGGTGTGATGGAGCCCTGGACTAAAGCTTAGCTAGTGGGGAGGTCCTGCTCTTACGCTGAAACATATTGCACATCTGCCCACTAAAGCACATTTCTGTTGCGTTACCCAGAGCAAACAGTTTATTACGTATCATTACCTTTGAACAACAGATAATCAAATTGGATGTGTCCTTATTTACCTGGACAAACACTGGAAGGCTTTGCCTTTGCAATTTAACGGCCTAACTGTTTGTTAGAACAAACAGACATATTCAATTCTGGGATCACAGTCAATCTGACGGTTTATAGCTGGTTGGTTTCTGCTTTTGAACTGTGAAACCCTAATTTGTTTTCAAGATGTAAAATTAGCAGTAACATTTTCACATGCTAACGGATAGGTCCCTTATTGAAACATATGACTGCACTTGCTCATTGCAGAGTGAAAACAGCCTTGCTTCAAAACCCAGTGCAAAGCCTGTGGCTCACCTGAATTTCACACAAGTCCTGATGTGATGGCAGGTGTGAACTGGCCCAGACACTGGCTGTCTGCACAAAAGTAAATTTCAACTATTAATTTACGGTTTGAAGCAGGTTTTCCACTCATTATTAAATTATAGTCTTTGTATACATATATATATCTTTGCAGAGAAGCAATGGGATGCTTGAACTGAACACAGGCATTTAAAACAGTAATACTCCATTTCATTTCTGGAATTGTTAGCCTTGGTAAATCATTCTGAACCCTGAGAAGGGGTGTTAGATTATGTTACTTTAGTTTAGTAACGTATTTCACCTTGTAATCACACCAGCATAGATATGCACAAGGTTAAAAAAGCGGGAAATATCTGAACTCAAATGTGTCTTCACATATTAGAAGCTAAAGGAGTCAGAACAACATATAAGGAACGGAAAAGCAGCAAGGGGACAAAATGCATTTTACCATGTTAATGCTAGTTATGGTAGTTATTTTTTTCTCTTTAGTTGGGTAAGCAATGCCATTTCCTCAGAATCAGAGAGACAAGGTAAATTTTGAAAGTATCAAACTAGACTTTGGTGAAAGAATTGAAGATGGAGAAAAGCAAAGTCTAGCAAATGAAACAGGCTGCAGAAGTTGCAGTTCCAGTGAAAGGCATCAGGCCTACAAATCTGTTTTTTGGGCAATATTGGAATGAGCTGATGTTTCCAGTACAAGCATCATCTCATCCATCAAAATACTTTTTGCAGTAGGGACTTCTTGAAGTTATTTGGACTTCTAAAGAAGACTCTTACTAGGATGCACTGAAGTATATATGCGGAGTGTATGTATAATGAGAAACTCCAGAATATATAGTGATTTTCAGAAAGGATACTGTCGCAGTGCGAGACGGAGACTTCCTCAGTGCTAACAGTGCATGACTGCATAGTCACAGGATACTTCCAATTGGCACATGGATGCTTTCAGCACTTGTCATCCAGAGGAGAGCTGCACCCGACTTTGTCATTTATTTGCATTTTTCATTATTTTTTCTTAATTTGAGTGTCTTTTCCTCCTTCCAGGGATCGGTCCTCATGATGAAAGATAATTACACAGTAACAGTATTTCTTCCCTGCCTTGCCCCTTTAAAAGCCCGGTCTCTTCTAATCTCTCTATATAAAACAGGATCTATTTTGCCCTGTTAATTTGAATAGTCCTTCTCTGTACCCACGCAATTTTCTATTTGTGTTTTTATGGTCATTAGTGCCTCTAAGTTCCTGCTAGTTACATTACTTTAATGATGATTCATGTGACATCATACAACTTCTACAAAGCTCAGATCCTTCCGCTTTCTCAGTAATAATGACTGGTCTCTGTATTTAAACCAGAACATCAACATTCTTTCAAAGCTTATGAATAATATCACAGAATTGGTTCAAAAGGGATCCTATCAGCAACCTGAAGGAAAGATCCACATACAACATAAAGTCTTGATGAAGTCCATTTACCCTTGTCCATGCTGAGATGGGTTACTTTTTATCTAATAATCATAGAATCATAGAATCATAGAATGGTTAGGGTTGGAAGGGACCTCTGAAGGTCATCTAGTCCAACCCCCCTGCACTGGGCAGGGACATCCCCAACTAGATCAGCTTGCCCAGAGCCCTGTCAAGCCTTGCCTTGAATGCCTCCAGGGATGGGGCCTCAACCACCTCCCTTGGCAACCTGTTCCAGTGTTTCACCACCCTTGTGGTGAGGAACTTCTTCCTAATGTCCAATTTAAATCTCCTCCTCTCCAATTTAAAACCATTGCCCCTTGTCGTTTCACTACAGGCCTTTGCAAACAGGCCCTCTGCAGCCTTCTTATAAGTTCCCTTTAAGTACTGGAAAGTCACTATTAGGTCCCCCCGAAGTCTTCTCTTCTCCAGACTGAACAATCCCAGCTCCTTCAGCCTGTCCTCATAGGAGAGGTGTTCCAGCCCCCTGACCATTTTTGTGGCCCTCCTCTGGACCTGCTCCATCAGATCCATGTCCTTTCTGTATTGAGGGCTCCAGAACTGGACACAGTATTCCAGATGAGGTCTCACCAGAGCAGAGTAAAGTGGCAAAATCACCTCTCTGGATCTGCTGGCCACGCTTCTTTTGATGCAGCCCAGGATGCGATTAGCCTTCTGGGCTGCCAGTGTGCACTGTTTGCTCATGTCCAGCTTCTTGTCCACCAGCACTCCCAAGTCCTTTTCTGCAGGGCTGCTCTCCATCATCTCATCCCCTAGCCTGTATTGATAGTGGGGATTGTTCCGACCCAGGTGTAGGACCCTGCACTTGGTCTTGTTGAAGCTCATGAGGTTCACCTGGGCCCACCTCTCCAGCTTGTCTAGGTCCTTCTGGATGACATCTTGCCCCTCCAACTTATCAACAGCACCCCATAGCTTGGTGTCATCTGCAAACTTGCTGATGGTGCACTCAATGCTGCTGTCGATATCATTTATAAAAATATTAAACAGTACAGGCCCCAGTACAGAGCCCTGAGGGACACCACTTGTCACTGATCTCCAGCTGGACTTTGAGCCATTAACCACTACCCTCTGGATGCGGTCAGCCAGCCAGTTCCTTATCCACTGAACAGTCCACCCATCAAATCCATAGCTCTCTAACTTGGCCAATAGAATGTTGTGGGGGACTGTGTCAAAGGCCTTGCACAAGTCCAGATAGATCACATCCACAGGTTGTCCCTTGTCCACTGAGGTAGTCACAGTATCGTAGAAAGCCACTAGGTTTGTCAGACAGGATCTGCCCTTAGTGAAGCCATGCTGACTGTCTCTGATCACCTCCCTCTCCTCCATATGCCTTAGCAGAACTTCTAGGAGAATCTGCTCCATGATTTTCCCAGGCACAGAGGTAAGGCTAACAGGTCGGTAGTTCCCAGGGTCCTCCTTTACACCCCTTTTGAAAATGGGTGTGACATGCCCCTTCTTCCGGTCACTAGGAACTTCACCTGACTGTCAGGATTTCTCAAATATTATTGAGAGTGGCTTGGCCACTACATCAGCCAATTCTTTTAGGACTCTGGGGTGCATCTCATCAGGTCCCATAGACTTATGCATGTTCATGTTCCTCAGGAGGTCATGAACCTGACTTTCACATACAGCAGGAGGGACTTCATTACCCTGGTCCCCATCTTGTGTTTTTTTAACTTGGGATGTGTTGGGAGAGAGGTTGCCAGTGAAGACGGAAGAACCTCATTTAAATGTTCTCATTTAAATCATAGAAATTGAATGGAACAATTTGCTGAATTGTTTGTTACTTAATCACCAATCTACAGAGAACAGATGTCTTATTAGATACACTGCAAGCACCTCAAGAAGGTTGTATGTGAGAAGTAAAACCACACAAGATGCACGAAGTACAAGCGCCATGTTAGCTCCAACTCGGACAGGGACATCCATGAAATCAGAATGTTTCATTGCCTTATTCAATTCCCAGTGTCACCATTAATATCTCTGTTTAAATGCTCTATCTAATAATAAGCTAGTATACACTGTCTCTTACATTTCCCCACCACAGAGCTTCAAAGAACTGCGAATCAGTGGTATTTTTCTTACTTTTCTATCACCTTAGATTTTTTTTTGTTTTCAGTTCTTGATGTGATTGTATTTGTCAGAGTTTTCTTACATTTTCAATTGCAGATTTTCATCAAATGGGAAAAAATAAATCCACAGGGAATATTTCTCCTCCTTATTACCATTAACACTAATATTATTGTTGTCATCACCCAACATAGACATAAACTATTTAGGTCTTTTTACTCAGGCTTCTTGCCTCATAATATCTGTGAGCGCCATAGGAAAGGCTTTTATTGGAGATCAGGAATAAACTTCTAGAAACACTTTTGGACTAAGGTGCTCTAAGGATTTATTTAGTTATTGCCAGGGATTCGTCTTTAAATTAACTGTGTCTTTATAGTACTAAAATTCTGCTTTTTCATTAGTGACATGGTTTAATTGCTTCACGATCAGGAAAAAAAAAATTAGAAAGAAGAAGAAGAAGAAAGAAAAAGAAGAGTAGCAAATACCTGCCTGACTTAACCACATTAAGCAGCATGGTGCAGCATATAACTTAACAGTCCAGTGAACTGTCAGTGGCAGAAGTAATTGGAAATTGGTGGGATAGTTCTTCATTGTGATGGGGATAGGAGTTTTTCATGCCTATTTTTAATGGGCAAATAGCTCTCAGGGCAGCTGCATATTCTGTCATTAATTTGTAAAGATCTTTTATAATATAGAAGAGTTAAGATAGCAAAAAAAAAATCCAATTACATGTTTAATGACTTGGCATTTGTGGTAATGCTATCTAGCACTAATTCACCTGTTAGAAAACACTCTATGTTTTAGCCCCTGGGGTTAATAGAGTGCAAAAGCCTAGTCTTATCAGAGGGTGGGAGAAAAGTGATTAATTTTTTCCTACAAATATGAAAGAAAAGAAAGAATGACAAAATTTATTATGAGTTTTCAACTTGCTTTTTGAGCTTTGACTATTTATTAAATATTTTTTAAAAGAAAATGGTGTCTGTCTGGCCCTAAGTATTTTGCAGGGAGGCATGGGCTACTTCAGTCCCTCTGTATCCCCTGCAAGCAGCCAGTGAAGAGAGGCATATACCCATACCATGTTATGGGGATGCAGTAATGATGCTGCATAGCCTGTCCTTGAGATCAAGGCCTTCTTCACTTCTATATGGAAATAGAATTCATAATAAAAAAACTGTGGTTTGATTAGTCAATAGGTAGATGCATGGATGTATCCTGTCAGTTGCATACTCACAACTACAATGAAATCAATAGCAGATGGTTAAATGGAACTAAAGGCAGAATTTGTTCCACAACAGCAAAGGAACACACTTTATGCAAACATCCATATTCATTAACATGTCTGTCTTTATCAGTCACTGTTGCATTTGCATCTCACCCTGGATAAAAGGTTAGCAAAGGTATTTGTAGTGAACCCTTCCATTTTAAAACATTTAAATAGTCTGTACTATAAATTGCATATTCTAAATGATTGCTCTGGTGTGAATTTCTGAGTCCACTGAAAGGAAGAGAGGGAGCATTTACCACGTTTATGCAATATCTTCCTTTGCTTAGCACCAGATTTGTCTGTGTCAAGGCTAAACCAGAATTAGCAGCAGAAATACAAAATAATGTTAGAATTCATGTAGCCCAAGTAAAACATGTAGATATTAATAATACCAAAAAAAAAAAAATCAAACCAAAACAAGTAATTGTCATCTGTTCAATCTCTAAAACTAAAAGTTTTACATTAAAGATAAGTGCTGTCTAATGGCTGGAGAACAAGCCCAGAAATCAAAGCTTATCTTTGCTGTTCCAAATTCAGCTCATGGTTCATCTTCCGAGCTAATGAATGCTGAATACTGAGCATCTAGAATACTAAAATCCAGTGATATAACACGGAATTCTGTAACTTTGGGTTTTCTGAGCAGTCAGTCTGTACAACTTGTTCCTGAGCCCTTTAGGGTCAGTTATGGTTTTGCCATTAACATCAGTTGAAGAAGAAAACAAGAAAAAAAACAAACTATATTCCCTATACCTCAGCACCTCCCATCTGTGGCATGGAAGCAACAAAAAAACACCACACCCTGAACAATTTGGACATGTCTCATGCTTAGCAAACTAACAATGGCAAAGTGCCCTTTAGTTATCTGGTGGTTACAGAACAAATGCATGAATCTCAGATTAAGGGTGAGATTCACCTCATTTAATATTAGCTTATAAAAAGAGCATTTAATGTAAGTAGGTCATCTAGGTTCCTTTCACAACTTTTTGAGAAACATGGCATTGTGAACAGTGGTACATCCCAGTCTCACACGACTGAAGGTCAGAGTGATTATACTGCTCTTAAATGTTACTATCTCCTTCCCTTGACTCTAAAGCAAGCTGAGGCTAGCCTAGACAAGGTAAAATTATGTATCCCAACATAACAAGTTAATTTTAAAGAAATTAATAATTTTTCCTTCATGGCTTGAAGACTTATTTGTATTCAGACACTGTGAAAATGGACTGCTTTGTAAGTGGATGGATGGATGGATGGATGGATGGATGGATGGATGGGCAGGCTAAATTTTTTCTTTACAATCATGGCCAAAATTAGTGGTTTGATTGCTTGGTTTTTGGTTTTGTGTTCCATTTGGGTTTTACTTTTTAGTGGGGGTTTTGTTTCATTTTGTTTTAAGTTGCTATTATAGGGGCTTCTTTTTTAGAACAACCTAAAAGAGATGTTTGCAACTTTAGGAAGGCAGTGCAGGTACTTCACAGGGTGCAGGTGAAAATGTGACCCACTCTTGTAAAAGATTCAAACTTGTTTCCCTAAGTTAGTTGAAAGTGATGTGCCCTAATTTCCATGGCAAGGAACACTTCCTTTAGTGCAGCTGACAAGTTTTTCAAGGTGTTTCTGCACATTCTGTAGGGAAAGCAAATTGTCATCAAAATTGAAAATTCAGAATATGTTGGGTTTTTTTTTCCCCTGAAGGTCCTTAGGCCTCTTGAAATGCTAAGTAGAAAACTGAGCTCCATGCATATGGAGGAGATTTTCATATTTTAAAAGACAGACAGTGTCAGCCAGCAGACACAGCAACTCCAAGAATCTTCAAAAATGCAGAAGCAGAAAAGTTTACAGCTTGTTCGGCGGACGCATTATTTTAGCCTGTGTTCTGCAGATTGAAAGACAGATTGCCTAGGGTCAGAGGGTGACCCTGCCCTGCAGCATCGGTATTATTCCCTTTTTTTTTTTAAGTGCAAATTTACATTTGGCTGCAACTTGCTTCATTAATGATGGATCAGCCTTTTGTGCAGGTATAAGGTCTGATTGATGGGGCACAGGGGTAGGAGAGGAGAATGGAGAAAACAAGTTTATAAATTTGACATATGATTTGAATCGCAGCAGGAACTCTACCAGTCTCCTTAGCCATAAAATTGGACTGGCTGGAGATATGTACTGCATGTGTGATGTTTCAGCACTTATTGCTTTCATTATATCTTTACTTACTCAGTTAACAGACTACTGAATTTGCAAAATCTGGCAGACTGGGGTTTTTTTTAAATAAATTTCATGGTGGGGGAGGAAGAGGATGAAAGCGAAAAAAATGAAAATTACATCCCAGCTTTTTATCTGTTGTAATCCAATATGATTTAATTGATTTCACTGGAGTTATACTGATTTTCTCTAGCTGATGACCTGACTCAGTACTTTTGTTTTGCTTCAGCTTCTTTTTTCCCCCCTCTTCTGAACAAGCTATGTTGACATTTTGTGTTTCCTGTTATTCCTCTCCCTTCTCTGTTTTGAGTGTTCTATAGCTTACTGACTTAGGAGCATAGAAAAACTAAAGTTAATGGGTCAAAACTTCAAACTCTTCCCTAGCGCAACGTTATTAAGTTATATAGAGATGAATGGGTTCAGGGATTCCTTCAAAAGCTGATTTTATAATAAAAGGGAAGTTGACAGCTTTGTTATAGTTTCAATGGAAATTAACTATTGCAAGAAACCCAGTGTTTTCATCTTCAGCTGATATGGTGAAACCTGAGGGTACTGGTCACTAAAAGGTAAAATTATACCTTGTTTTAATGGATTTTAACAAATCCATAAAATTATCAAGAATGCATTTAATACTATTCCTGTTCATGTCTACTTGTTCTCTGGAGCATTCTGGGTTGTATGGCCAACCAGAATGACCATCTTCTCCACCATATCTCTATCAATGGTAAGTAAGGGAGGGGCTTGCTGACTGGTGTGACATCCGTCCTAGGAGCATGGTTAGATCTTGTGGTTTAGCCTCCTCAGCTGATCAAACTAAGCTGCCGTTGGCTCTTTTGTCCATGCACTAGTGGGATGGGAAGAAGAAAACACAATGAAGGCTCAAGAGCATGAGCTAAAGACAGGGAAGGCCCCTTCACCACTTACAGTCATGGGCAAAACACAGACCAGACATGGGGAAAAAACCAAATTTAATCTAAACAAAATTGCAGTTGAAACTGGGCAGGGTGACAGCACATACATACTATACACCTTCCTCTTTCATCCCTTCAATCTTAACCCATATCCACTCAATCATTTCATCATCCTCCCCCAGGTGAAGGTCCTTCTATCCTTACATTCCAGTCATGGGAATCATCCCACCGAGTTTCAGTAATAGCTGCTATGTCATGGCTTTCCAGAAGCACAGCGGCCCTTAATTCATCCTGTTTATTGCCCAAGCTCCGTGCAGTTGCATAGAGGCATTTCAGCTGGGCTGGCTGTGTCACCCTCTCAGGTGAATTCCCTTTGATTCCCTTGGAGTGTCCTGGTGCATCATCCCTGGCTTGCCTCAGGGCAACAAGTTGAGAGCCCTTACTAACAACCCCCCATCTGGCCTTGGTGTGCTGCCCCACTGTTTGTCTCAGGCAAGCATGAGATTACTAACTCTTTCCCCCTTCAAATCTACTTTAAAGCCCTATCAATGAGCCCTGCCAACTCNTAAAGCCCTATCAATGAGCCCTGCCAACTCCTGCTCTAGAATCGGATTTTTCCCTCTCTGTGCCAAATGATGGATGGATCATGAATGAATGAATGATGGATCCAAACGGTACTGCTAGGCTTGGCTTGAACCCCAAATTAATGTGTTTTGGTTTTTCTTTTACAGCTAACTATTGTTTTGCATGGATATTTAAAATTATTCAGTATCTGCAGTATCATCATGGCTAGGCTTCACGAACGAAG